>WNHD01015941.1:0-10457 GCA_011057455.1 Ganaspis sp. Gsp50 | reverse complement strand
ATCTTTTAAGAATTTATGAGATTGTTTGCTGGCAATAATGGATTGTGGCATATACTTTTCAGCATGAATGCAAAATAATGAAATAAAACTGCTGACATTTTCTGTTTTAGTTGTGAGAAATGCATTTGGACTTGTAATCCATTGTCTGTATGTTACGAAGCTTACAGTAGAATTTCCCAGCAGCATGGCTTCTTCAAAGGTCGTTCTGTAGTTACTCATTTGTTTTCTCAGATTTTATTGTTAGCATCCTTGATATTGGTTTTCAAGTTGATACTATTTACACTGACTTCAGCAAGGCTTTTGACAAAATTTATCACAGAATTCTCTTTGATAAATTATTAAAGTTAAATATTACATGAAATATTTTTAAAAAATTGTTACTCCTCTTGCAACTTACTTTCCGCCAGTAGATACTTTTTGTATCTAAAGCTTTTAAACAGAAAAATAATTTTTTCATTCTAATGTCTAATATAAAAACTTATCTTACCTTTACTAAGTTTTCACCTCCTTTGGAAGGCATGGCGTGAACAGAATCAGTTAATGCAATAGCAAAAATCCGACTAGTGACTTCATCTGGATGCCTGATTCCCTAGAAAGAAAATCGTTAGTAAAAATTATCATTTATTAAAAAATGGCACTTATAATAAACTATATTTTGTCGTAAACTACAAACTTACAAATTTAACTGTGCAAACTCCTCCATAACTGTGAGCTATGATAGCAACATGTTTAGCATTTGAAGGTTTAATGTAGTCATTCCAAACAGTATCCATATGTTTTTCAGGCTTTTCGCTTCCCTGGAAGTGGAAAAGTAACATTAATTTTAAAACTCCATTTCAAGGGTTTATAATAAAAGAGATATTTCAGCAAATTACTTTAATTTCCTTCTGCTTGCCTTTCACTAATCTATGATTATCATTAGTGTTTAAAACGATAACAGCATATCCTAACTCTCTCGCTTTCTTAACGTAAGGTATTTGTGTGCCTGAATTAAGACTATCGTTAATAATCAAGCGCCTGGCCCATTGTCCAGCTCTTACGACTCCACTGCCGTGAATTAAGACTATTAACTTTTCATTTTCTAGATAATCTTCACTTGCAAAGACGAACGTCCTCAATTCTTCCGAATCAGTACTCGTTTTTGGAACTGGCAATCTCTTTAATCCTTCTTTTTCCAAAAGACCATATACATAATTGTTTATAACCTGAAAAGCATGAGTAATAAATTTTAAAAACTACAATACATATTACATATGTTGTAGACGTTTCAGGAGTATGATTAGAGAAATGAGACTCAAGAATTTTAAAAAGACAATGTGCTTCGTCAAAATCAGAATATTCAGATTTTTAAAATCTGCTTTTAATTGGTCGCCAGTTTTCTACGTTGCTCATTCCCTTCTTACAACTTTGTTTTTCTTAGTCGCTTTTCTCTAATCATACGCAACCAATCAAAAGCAGATTTTAAAAATCTGAATATTCTGATTGGTGGTCTGCTTTTGACGTTGCACATTCCCTTCTTAAAATTCTTCTATTCTTAGTCTCATTTCTCTAAACATACAGGTGATTATACGGTTGATTAAATATTTCTTAAAACTCGGTTCCCCTTCTAAAAACGGGTATTTTTATTCTCTATTCCATAATATTTATCCATTTTTACACCCCTGAAGCATCTGCAATATATTTTGAACAGGAAAAATATTTATGACAATTGGGCACACCACAACGACCAATTGAGCAACTTGCCCAAACGCTTAAATGTCCACAGGACAATTGAACAAAAAGTTTGCTCAATTGTACTTTCCAATACCCCAATAAATATTTTTTTACTGGAATCTATATGCAAAATGAATATAACAAAAGAATTATCAAAATAATTAATTCCCTTATACTTATTTTTTCAAGTATTTTCTACTGGCTGAAAGCGATGAAAAATAATTTATTTTCGGACCTAGTTGACTTGAAAATTAAAATTCGTGATAGCAAAAAATGTCATTCTTTCATTGTTTCTTTGATTACTCTTACATTTTATTTCCATTGTGTTCAACAGCATACATTTTTTATCCTATCTATTGCCCTAAGTCAGAATTTTTTTCTGTTCTAGTCACATTTTTTTATATTGCACTAAACACACTTTATTTTACAAAAATCCTAATTTAGAATTTAAGTACTAAATTGTTTTAAGCACTACATTTTTTCGAAATTAGATAAATTTTTTCTATTCGATACATTCATTATTCATACATTGTTCTACATCAATTTCTTCTTTAGGAAATTTTTATTTATTTTCCTGTTCTTCAAAATATTTTCTTCCATTCTCCTTCAACTTGTTAAATACTACTTTTTACGATTGTTTGCATTTTATTGTACTTTAATTAGACCGTTAGTTTTTAAATCGTTTTTGATGAGAAAATAAATGTTTTGCAGTCAACAATTCTTACGTATGTAATGAACTTAATTACAAAACAATAAACTCTAAAAATACAATTAACGAAATACTCTAAAGAAAAATGGAAATATTGTCTTACGTTTCAATCACTCGATAATAGTTTCCAAAGAAATTTGTTCATTAAAATTACTTTTCACTGACATTATTTTAAAATTAGAAAGATAAAACTTTAGAAATGGGCCCTGAAAATATCTCTTTTTCAATTTTCTAAAATTGACAAAAATTTAAAAAATAAAAAAAAAATTTCATAAAAAAGAAAATAAAACTTGCTAAACAAATATTTAGGACTTTCAAGAAAGATAATTTTTTACAAACTAAACAGCATATCGTAACATTTTTATAAAATATCTGAATTTATTTTTTATTATGCATACCTCGCCTAAAGCTTCATAATGTTTTTGATTATGGTCCGCATCATCAGAAACTTTAAATTCAAATGATTCATTAGTAGTGATTCCTGTCTCGGGATCTAACTTTCGAAGTTTGCCATCTAGAGACAAATTTATTTATGCGTTAAATTTCGGTTGTCAGCAGAGAAAATGTTATTATATAGGGAAAAAAAACTTTGCTAAAGAAAACAAAGTAATAACACTTAAAAAATGTTTTATTTAATTTTTGTTGAAAAAATAATTTTGAAATGGGTATAAGAATTAAGTTCAAATAACTAAAATTAATTCTAATTATATATTACAATAATTATGTAATTTTAATTAAAAATATATACTAAAAATGAAAAATTAAAATAATTATATAATTTTAATTAAAATTGTATACTAAACATGAAAAAAATTATATAATGAAATATAAACTGAATTTAATTAAAATTTAATAGAATTGAAATTGTAACGATTTAAAAAATAAGTTAACTTGTGCTGAATTTCGATTACCTAAAATATATTTGTTATGTATGATTACAATATTTAAATTGGATCAATTTACAAAAAATTGTAAACATTTACAAATTTGATAGTTGCAAGAAAAAACTTAAAACTTATATTTTAAGATCAACAGTAAATAAAAATTGGCGATAATCCACTGACCTTCGTTAAATCCATATCCGAATCCATCTAAAGTTTGTGGAAATTCAGTATTTGCCATTGTTTTGTTTTCTTTATTCTACAGAAAAAATGCACAATTTTCATGAGTTTTTACTTTTGGTTTGTTTACACCGCTTATACGTTTCAATCACACATCACACGTCAACAGCTGATACAAACGACATTCTAACCTCTAAATTTGACAAGTACACTGTAAAAAATTTATATATGCCATTTTACCATATTTAAGGGGATACTATTGTTACCCACTTTCAAAAAAAGATACGTACTATGATTATTAGGAAATTCCATATTAAACATACACAATTTATAGAATACATTAGCGCAAATATAACTTCTAAAAGTAGTAAATAAACAAGCAAGCAGTGTTTTGAAATTAGCTGGGTACAAGTAAAAATTTTCACTTTGAAAGTGGTTATTTTACACAGATTATTATGATACAGTTTTGCAATTTTCTGGTTACTACTTGCATATTATATTAATAATAATTATAATATTCTTGAATATTGTAATATAATTATGTATTTGTAATTTCAGCAAATTATTTTTTTTTGTAAAATAAAATTGTAAATTTAAAAAAATAAGCTTTAATAAAAGATTATACAAGAAAATTTTAAATGCAAAAACTAACAAAAAACAAAAGCCTATAGTGTAAAATTACAATTATTTCTGGCTTTGAACCTTTGTGTAACAATTTTTTTTTTTTTTTTTTAATATAGTTACTGAAGTTTACAAAAATTGATGCTCACCCTGAATTTTGAAAATTTGTTAAGTAATAATGTTTTAAACCTTGAAGATTGCATTTAAAATTTTATAAAATTCAAAAATTCTGGTACTTTTGGTTTTATTAATTTTACAGTAAAATTTCCATTGGTCTTTCCCTCACTACATGCCCTCCTTCGTGCTTGTTCCTGTCAATATACGTGGTTCGTACAGGGATGGACAGGACAAGGGCGAAATAAACTTTTCGTACCTATCAAAAATGGAAAGGCAACGTTTGGATCTTTTGTGTAGTGCTAGCGGTTCTCACGTCCAGGCTCGAACGGACAAAGATTCCTTTTGGTTCCTTAATAGCGAACTAAACTTGTGGGTCTTTTATCTTATTTTCTGTTTAAAAACAGACACTGAATTTACGTATTTATATTCTAGGATATTTAAATGAAACACTTGATTTAATTAAATAACTTTAATGGAGAATAAAAACCAACTTATAAAATATTCACAATAGTATATTGTCCACCAAGTACCGAAAGTAGCTGTTTTCCGTCGAATGCAAAGTTTGATGCACAAGTGTAATTCTCTTGTTCTCCGTATGGTATCTTAATTTTTCAAGCTTTTTTATCAAAAAAGACTTTAAACGTCAAATAAGATTTAAATAGAATATGCACTTATCTATTTCACTGCAAAGTGTGCAGAAAAGTGTACATTCCCGCACAGTGTGCAGAAAAGTGTACATTTCCGCACAGTATGCAGAAAAGTGTACATTCCCGCACAGTATGCAGAAAAGTGTACATTCCTGCACAGTATGCAGGAAAGTGAACATTCTTGCATTCTTATATTATTAACTAGATACTTACATTTAAGAATTGTATGCTTATGTCAAAGTTTACAACTTACTGTAGTGTATAAGTTAACCATCTGCAACGAATCTATTTGTTAAACTCCTTCAATCTTTTCTAAGCCACGGACATAACTCGTCGGAAACCAGGATTCTTTAGAAAGGTTCGATTCGTCACAAATAATCATACGTAACGAGTTCGGTTTTAGTTTATAATTTATTTAGTATAATAAAATGTTAAGATAAATTATTAATACAGGACAATACGAAAAGCGTGCGGTATAGTACGTATCAAGGATAATTTGCCAACGGGCAACGTAACGAAGAATAAACGTAGTAATCTAAATTAACGTAAACGAATATATATATGAAAATAGAACGTGAACAAAATATATACATTAAAGGTGCCACCACTGGATTCGTCGTAGAGGTAGAAGCATCCAGGAGAGTACGACTCTTCTGACCTCCCTGAGAGGGTTCCACCTCTCCCGGCTGTCCGTCGAAGACTGCTTCAAGTGCCGCGAAACACGCTTCTTTTATGCACTTGGACGGGTGGAGCCCACATTCGTGCCGCGCTTCGCCCGTGCTCTGATTGGCCGTCATGGACATCAGTACATGTCATGCACGCGTCTCGAATTTCGCGAAGGTGAAGAATTGAATATCTTTACACATCCGTACGCAGAAGTATCTGATAAGCTAAACGTAAAACATGCTGCTGTTTGAAATAATAAAATAATTAATAAGTATTTATTTTATAGTTTACAGCCGTTGCATGAAAGACAGTAAAGTAAAGAAGAACAAAGTAGTTCCCTTACATTATTTTCAGGATGTTTAAAGGGAACTACTTTCTCTAGATGAGTCATGCCAAACAATCTTTAAAAAATATTTTAACGCTTGTAGGAATGCTCAAACGGCCTTTTCCGACATATCCAATATTTGATTGGGACGGGTGACCAAATAAAGACGATAAGGCACGCATGGAGAAAATCTGTTTTAAATATTCGTAAATTTACATTTTTTAAGTAATCATTTTTTATTATAAACTTGATTTTTGATTGTAAAAGCAGTAAATTAATGTTGATTTTTTAATTACAGGATTTTCGACTAAGTGGTTGCCCTGATTTTATTAAGAAAATTACGACAAGGGACAATGTGTCTACTACAGAAATGGGATATGCACTGATGAAATAAAAATCACTGAAAAATAATAGTTATTTGAAAAAAAAAACAATTGGAAAGTGGGAAGGAAGAAAATGATGAAACAAATGATTAATACAGTAAAAGAATAAAGAAAGCAAATTGTTTAATGAAATTACTGACGCACTGAAAGAATTTAAAATAATTGTAAATTGCAGAAATGATTGCAAAGTCGATAAAAGCTTAAAAGATACATTTTTAAGGAACCTGTAAGTTACAGAAAAAAATTGCAATTCAGACAAAAATTTAAAACATTTTTTAGAAAATCGATTAATTTAACATTTTTTGTTTTTCAATGAGTGCATATAACTTTGGATATCATCAAGCTAGAAGGTTGCGTTCTAAACTTGATTACAAAAACGCACAAAATATATGGAAAATATATTTATTCTCAAAAATTTTCATTTTTAAAAAGTAAATAACCTTGAATAGAATGGAGCTAGAAGGTTTATTGAACTATCAATCGATGCATTTTTGAAGTACAAAGATGATGAAATACTTTTATAAAAAAATATATGTAGGAAAAACGATTTTTTCAAAATTTTTAAATGCCTGTGAGACCTATAATTTGGTGGAGAAATCATCTGTGAAGCCCCATATCTGAAAGGATTGTTATACTTGACAATAAGATCTCATGGACGAAATCCCAAGTGGAATTTATTTTTTAATATGGGCTATGACGTGATAAGTAGAACAATATGTGACAGCAATGTGTTTTTCAGATGAAGTAATAAAATTGATTATCTAATCCCTAGAAAAACGGACAGTCTATTATAAAACTATTAACAAATATAGAATTGACAAAATGAATTTGTGTATTATTTAAAAACACTCATTAAAGTTATTATCAAAAACTGTGTTACCAAACACAAATCGACTATATAAACAAACACTGAATCGAAAGCTTTACAGTGAATCTGAAGAACATTCAAAGTCACCAAACCAACTGTAAGTACATTCCGATCTTCGATTTTGACAATTTCCATAAATTCTACACAACTTTCGTAATATCACAACGCAACATTAAAAAGCATGACAAAATGCATCAAATAACCCATATCCTTATTAACCTTTTGCTATCTCATATACAAGATCATATGCAAGATCTACATTGTTATCCGAAATTGAAGCAAAACGTAATAGAAGCGATAAAATAACGACATATTTTTTAATTATTTCAGTCAATTAAACAAAAATGAGTCAGCAAGCAGTAATTCCCGAACCTCTTCGTGAAGAATGTCAAAAACCTGTCCGTCCTTCTGTACCTATTGAAAATCAACCGGGTTCTGAACCTAAGCCTATAAAACAAGACCCTGTCTTGAAATCTAAACCCGAGGTGTCAATACCTCCAAATTCTGAATTACTAGAAGATGAAATTACCACGCCTGAAACTCCGGTAGGAACATTCGAAAAACTTGAAATTCTAGAAGAGGTTCCTCCTCCAAGGCCTGAGAGTCCAGTTGATCATAAATCTGTGCAACCTCCAAGACCTGAGAGTCCAGTTGATCATAAATCTGTGCAACCTCCAAGACCTGAGAGTCCAGTTGGTCAGCAGTATGTGCAACCGTCTCTAGAAGACCTCAAAGTACCTTTGGAGCCAAGGAAACAATCCAAGACGAATTACGGTACAGTACATTCTTCTTTTTCAAACAACAAATTTTAAAATCCACCATTTCGTCTGATCAATTGAAGTTGCCAGTATTCCAATTGCTCTCGATTCAGTATAAAATCAATCACAGTTACTAATCCAGAGGAAGGAAATATTCACATTTATATTTTTTGCAGAAAGTCCAAACAAGTAGTAATCGTGCAAGTAAATTTCACTGCATAACGAACTCCCTGACGCAAGAAAAGGTAATATTTATATTATTTTGAAAAATTCACATATGCGCTGTATAATAATTGAAGCCGTGCGTATGGTAACTGCCTCTGCATTCGCGCATCCTTCTTCGCGCAGCCGGAGTCGGACTCAAGGAGGGGATGAAGGTCATGCGTAAAGGCAGTTATTCGCCGCACGGGCTACACTCAAGTTGAGTGTATGCAATCGCTAAAAAATTTGTTACAGACTATTTTAGAGATCCTAAACATAGAGTTGGCGTACTTTTCGCCTTTTACTAGTAATTGCCTAATCAGAACTGCTCTTTCATTGGACGAAGTGAGCAGATATTCAATTTCAGCCAATGAAATAGCTTATAAGTAACTTCCGGTTAGGCAGAACCAATGAAAATTAGAGCCTCACTTGTCCGTATGTTTAGGATCTCTAGACTATTTGTACGAAACATTGAAATTTATGTCAAATAATTATAAGTTTTTGGCAATGACATTAAGTGTATTTCGTTTAAATAGAGAGCTAAATAAAATAGCCTTATTGCTTTTGTTACAATAAACAACATATAATTACATTTATACATTTATAAGATAATTTCAAATGATGTAATTGATTTTTCAGTGTAAGAAGAATGACTATGTTCAGGGAGCAAGAAAACGAAAATAAATTATTATAATAAATCTGATTTATTACGTGCCTTTTAATCCTTACATTCAATTATAAAAGTAATAACAATATGTTTTCAAACAGTTCACATGCTATAGTATTTTTTAAAAGAATTATACTAAAAAATGTAGTTAACACACAGCAAAGGTTTAATAAAGTACTCATTTATCGGTATTCTAAGACCTTTTTTTACCCAAAACTGTTTTTTTTTCATTTACTTCTGTAATCTTAAGAAAGTCAAACAACATATTTTGTTTTATACTACAAGGTGTCCACCTTGAAGCGAAAATATTAAAGGTATAAATAAAATAGAAAAAAATGAATCAAAAAGTCCTTTACCACTTTTTGAAATTTTGAGCCGTTTCGGAATTACAAGGGTTCGAAGTTAACCAATCAGATGCCTGCTACTGTACAGAAGCAGCATCGTAGCAGGGGTACCGCTCTTCTGCGCAGTCGGCATAGTAGAGGGGATGAATATCTAGCTCTCTCGCCATTTGCCAACTTGGAATTGTCATAACTCCGTAACGGATGAAAATTTCGAAAAGTGGTAAAGGCATTTTCGGCTCAATTTTATCTGTTTTATCTGTAGCTTTAATATATGCGTCTTAGGACGGGACACCCTGCGACACTTTGCCTGAACGAGGAGATTTATTCAAGCCGAACGCCTACTCTGTGAGTCCTCAATTTTTTAAAAAGATTTTAAATATAATAAAACTATAATAAAAATATATAAACGAAATAGAAGTTTCGTTTAAAAAGATAATTTTGAAAATTGAAGCCTAGCCAAATTGGCGACAGAAATATCTGCAATTAAAATAGCAGATACGCAAATTCTGGAAAATATTTTTAAAAAATGAAAATAATTATCAAAAATGCCAGGGAAAGAATTGAGTCGTTAATTTGTAATATAGAAATGACAATTTATAATTTTAAAAGTTGTTTTCATTTACAGTGTATCATAACTTTAATCGCTTTGCATTCTGGCGTCATTGCGGCTTCGAAAGCTTTCACGGTTTCTTCAATTTTGAAATTGTGAGTTACTAACGGCTTGACATTTACTCTCCCAGAGGCTACGAGATCTAGAGCATCTTTGTAGCTGCAAAATAATTCATTAATGTTTTAACAACTATCAATAATTATTATTTACTATATTTAAATTACGGCTGAGCCGTAAGTAAATAAACTATAAAAACATAAAATATATAGTTATTATTGACAAATATTTGCTTCAAAATGCAGAGAAGTAAAATGTCAACTAAAAAGCTTATTAAAATTTTTATTTTTTAAATACTATTTTATTGCAGACAAAATTAATTGTTCTTTTATCTTTTGTATAATAAAATATCTTACTCATTGGCGTATCTAAAGATTCCTCTAATATCCACTTCTCGTACGAGTGCATCTATTAGTGGAATTGTAATTTCAGGAGCACCCATTCCTACTAAAACTGCGACACCACCAGATTTTGTTGCCTTTGTTTAAAAATTCAATAATTAAAACATATATTTGATTAAAATATTGTTATTACAGTAAACTCTATGAATAGTGCGATACCATGAATAGTGCGATACCATAAATAGTGCGATACCATGAATAGTGCAATACCATCCCAGTGGGAAATTGCCAATGCTTACGATTGGCTAAATAATGGTCCATTGTTGGCGCCCAATCATTTTTTTCCTGGCAAATTATTGGCAACCAATA
>WNHD01015931.1:0-17593 GCA_011057455.1 Ganaspis sp. Gsp50 | reverse complement strand
AAAATCAGATTTTTCTGTTATATCCTGAGTTAAAAAAAACTTTTGGAATTTTTGCAAAAAAATTAGAAATATTTAATATCAAAAGTTTCTCCGTGTAATACTTGAAAATACTTAAAATCACTTCAAAGTATCTGAAAATATTGAAAAGTCTTCAAAATATTTAAAAAAACGTAAAAGTACTTTCAAGTATTTCAGACTGCTTAAAAACATTTCAAAATACTCAAAATTAAGCTTAAAAATAATGTTTTTAAAATATTCCAAAATACTTAAAACAACTTCAAAATACTACTTCAAAGTACATCGAAATATTTACAATTAGGTACTTTAAAATATTTTCAAATACTTTCCAAAACTTTTTATTACTTTAAAAAACTTTAAAGAATTTAAAGATACTTCAAAATAGTTCAAAATATTAAAAAATATTAGTATTTTAAGTATTAAATAAAGTAAAAAAAGATTTTAAAATATACTTCAAAATATTTAAAAACACTTTAAAATTCTTAAAATACGAAAAAGTAATTTTCTAAAGCTTCATTGTAGAGTTTTGATAAACAAACAAATTTAAAATTTTCAATTTACGTTGAAAACTAAAGGAAAACGTAAAATCTGTTGTCTTAATTCACGTGGAAAAAATTGAACAAACGAAAATGTTTTAAGTTGTTCTAGGAAAAAATTAATTTTTGTGAAAGTTAATTTGAAATATTACAATGTTCTCCTTGTATTTTTCTCTCTAAAATCCACTTTCTTATGGTAAAAAATCCCCATTTGCGCTTATAATTGAACGAAAAAACGACTGTGATCCCTGAAATAAGTATTCTTTTAAGCACTAAGTAAGAAAAAAGTAACTCTTTCAAATTCAAAGAGCATGTCATTAGGAACTTTTAATAAAGCAGAGAAGAATAAATAAACTTCTTTTAGAATAAAAAAAAAGGACATGACGTGCAAAGGTCACGGGGGGGGGCACTGCCCCCAAAGTATATAATATATTTCTCATTTTTCATATTTAGAGTTGCAGTACGTACAAGAAAGCCAACAATATATGATCAGAACTCTTTTATCAGGAAATAAAAATATGTGGAAAGATTCTGGGCGTGTGTAAAGGACCCTTTCAGCATGATACTTGGGTGAGAACGTGCCAATGGACTATTTCATGCCAAATGAGCGTATTTGAGTCGAGACGCACGTGCTGCGCTGTTGAGTCACGTGTTCTCTGTCAGGCAAGAATTTTCTGAAAATGTAAACCCCATCGTTGTGGATTCCGCATTTGCTGAGAGATAGGGAATTGCACATGGTGCACACATGATGAGCAGATGTTTTTCACACTTTCCCGAGAATCCTTGATAGGATTCTGACACCTATGTTTTCACGACCTAGGTCTATGACACATTTCACCTTTTGGTGCTGCACTTTAGAAAGACATTCCAATGTTGCCTCCCATGGACAAAAAGATTTCGGAACTGAGGAAGGCAGCTGTCGAATACGTTCTGTTAAAAAGCTGTTTAGTGTACGTAGTAAGAGTCTACAGCTTCCAGCCTCAACCAGATGGCTTGATAATTTTCTATACACAGCTCAGGGGCCTAATTATCTAGCCATGCTTGTTTCCGATTTTCTTTCCGCCTTATGATTTACGACTCACCTTTTACTCCGCTTTCAAGGCCGAGTCTTCTCTGTACTGCTCTGAAAATCCGGTATTGTGCACTGTTTTCATGGTGAAAAGATTAGGTTATTGAAAATCGAGAATTTTATGCTATTGTTGTTTTTATTTGTTTTGGGATTTTTTATTTTATGTTCTCGGCACATTGGAGCACATAAATCCTGTTTTGGACAATTAGGATTAACTTTAGACAATTAATTCCTAGAATATAGAATAATATCCTACTTTGGGCAATTATGTCTTATTTAAGACAATTACCACACACTTAAGACAATTAGGTCCTACTTTACACCATTAGGTCCTGATTGAGACAATTAAGTACTATCTTGGACAATTAACTCCTAATTTGGACAATAAAGTCCTACTTTAGACAATTACTTCCTAATTTGGACAATAAAGTCCTACTTTAGACAATTACTTTCCAATTTGGACAATAAAGTCCTACTTTAGACAATTAATTCCTAATTTGGACAATGAAGTCCTACTTTAGACAATTAATTCCTAATTTGGACAATTAACTCCTAGAATAGAGAATTTTATCCTAATTTGGAAAATTATGTCTTACTTAAGACAATTACCACATACTTAAGACAATTAGGTTCTACTTTACACCATTAGGTCCTGATTGAGACAATTAAGTACTATTTTGGACAATTAATTCCTAATTTGGACCATAAAGTCCTACTTTCGACAATTACTTCCTAATTTGGACAATTAACTCCTAGAATAGAGAATTTTATCCTAATTTGGAAAATTATGTCTTAAGACAATTACCACATACTTAAGACAATTAACTCCTACTTTAGACCCTTAGGTCCTGATTGAGACAATTAAGTACTATTTTGGCCAATTACTTCCTAATTTGGACAAGAAAGTCCTACTTTAGACAATTACTTCCTAATTTTGACAATTAACTCCTAGAATAGAGAATTATATCCTAATTTCGAAAATTATGTCTTACTTAAGACAATTAGCTGATACTTAAAACAATTAGGTCCTACATTAACCCATTAAGTTCAACTTTAGACAATTAAGTACTATTTTAGACAATTAATTCCTAAATTGGACTATAAAGTTCTGCTTTAAACAATCAATTCCTAATTTGGGCAATAAAGTCCTACTTTAGACAATTATTTTCTAATTTGTTCAATTAATTCCTAGAATAGAGAATTATATCCTAATTTGGACAATTAGGTCTTACTTAAGACAATTACCTCATACTTAAGACAATTAATTCCTACTTTAGACCCTTAGGTCCTGCTTTAGACAATTACGTACTATTTTAAACAATTAATTCCTAATTTGGACAATAAGGTTCTACAGAATAAAATCCTAATTGGGACAATTAAGTTCTATATTAGAGAATTGATTATTAATTTGACCAATTAAGTCTTACTTAAGACAATTAGCTCATACTTAGGAGAATTAACTGATACTTAAGACAATTAAGTCCACTTTTAAACACTTCAGTCCCACTTTAATCATAGTTAGGTTCTTTTTGCACGATTAGGTCCTACTTTTAATACTAATTTGTCTTACTTTGGAACTGTAGACCAACATTGATCATGAATAAGTCTTCCTACGGATATCAAATACCGACTTTAGACAACTAAGTACTATTTTGGAACATTAGACAAACTTTGGCAATTCATTAGTTCTACTTTAGACAACCAAGTCATATTTTGGACAATTTCGTCCTACTTTGGAACATCATGCGACCTCCCATGATGCATAAGTAGTACTTTGGTCATATAAGTCCTATTTTATAGACTTTGTCCTATTTTGAAACTTCTAGTTCTACTTTGGTCGAAGTTAGACAATTAAGACCTACTTTAGACAATAATGTTCAACTTTAGACAATAATGTCTTGGTTTAGACAATAATATTCCACTTTAGACAATAATGTCCTACTTTATAAAATAATGTCCTACTATAGACAATAATGTTCCACTTTAGACAAGAATGTCCTACTTTAAACAATAATGTCCTACTTTGGACAATAATCTTCTACTTAAGACAATTAGAGAATTAAATCCTATTTTGGATCAGTAAATTTTACTTAAGACAATTAAGTCCAACTTTTGACCATTAACTCCTACTTAAGACACTTTCGTCTAACATTGATCATGAATAAATCCTTTTCGGACGATTATGTCCTACTTAGGTCATGCAAAAGTCGTTCTGTGAATGTCAAAGTCCTACTTTGGTATTTTATTCTTTCTTTAGATACCAAAGTCGTACTTGAAACAATAATGTCCAATTAGCGCACTTAAGTCCTACTTTGGACAATAATATCCAAGTTCGAACAATTAAGTTCTACTTTAGACAATTAGGTCTTACTGTAGACAAGTAGTTCTACTTTAGACAATTAAATCCTACTTTGCAAATTGAGCTCTTACTTAAAACAATGAACTTCTACTTTGGAAGCTTTTGTTTTACTTTGGAACATTAAACCACATTTGGTATACTTATGTCCGACTTTCGTTATTTTGGTTATATTCTAGACACTTTTTCCTACTTTCGACCTTCCAATCCTACTTTGGCAATACATAAGTCCTGCCTTAGACAATTAAATCCTACTTTTGACAGTTAGATCTTACTTAAGACAATTAAGTCCTGCTTTATACAATCAAGTCCTACTTTGGACAATTTAGTCTTATTTTTAAGACAATTAACTTATACGCAATACCCATTTTGCCCACTGGAAAAATTTTAGTTGTAGATGTGTCTTAGTTCGGACAATAATTGTTTTGATACTCGAATCCCACTTTAATCAAGTGTCCTACCTGACCAAAGTCGTACTTTGAATATTTAAAATGTCATACTGAAGATATATATAAGTCCACCTTGCAAGTATATTAAATTAATTATTAATTAAAAAGTCCAGTTTTAAAAATTGAACCCACTACAGTGTCGCACTTTACAAATACTTTTTTTAACTGCTTTTAAAATTAAAAGTTTTGTACAATTTTCTTTGAAATTCTTTTTTGCGTGACAATGTTCTAGACCTGTGAAAATATTGCAATAAAAAATCGAGTTGATTATGCAATTAAAGCGCAATAAATACTGTGTAAATTCACTGGGCGGAATTAATGGTTTCACACTGACAAAACAGTGCTTAATTATTGTTGATCCGGGGTTGAATAATAGTACCGAAGGGAGTGTTCTTCTATTTTTAATATCCGTAAAATTGGCTCAAGCTTGGGGTTGACGATTATTAGCGAATTGGGAGAATAAAGGGCACACGGAAATAATTGGACAATTATTGGAACAAACAGTGCAAGACTCTTATCCACCTGGGCCACGTGATCTCTGTTGAATCGCAGGTGAATGCGTGTAACCAAGGCGACGCGGCACGGCACTAGATTTCGAGGATTTAGTCCAACATTCGGAAACGCTCTGCTCACCTATGAATAGAGAGAGGGTCCCAGTCGAGTGCTCGCGAGCGAAAGGGATCGGAATCGGAAGAGCCAAGTGCCGGAAGAATTTTATTTCTGCTAAAGCGAGAACGGGCGCACGATAAGGAAAGAGAGAGCGAGAGAGAAGGATAGGAAAAGGGAGAGAGAGAGAGAACACGAAAGAGATAGAAGACGAGATAACGCGAGGAAAAAGGCATGATAACAAGAATAAAATAGGGAAAGAGAGAAAAGGAGAAGAAAATAGACGAAAGAGAAAGAGAGAAAAAGAATCCAGAGAGAGAGAGAGAAAAGAAAAGAGACGAGAGGCTGTGTTGATCATCCAATCGAGTTAGAGTAAATAAAGTCAACAGTATGGTGTTTGGACGGTAGGGGATGTTGAGAAGGCACGAGCGGCTAAAATTGAATTCTCTCTCGATACACACAGGCGAGAAATCGACGTTATTATCGAGTTGCGGGAACTTCGATATAAAAATTCGAGTCAGGGCGTCAAAAGGTAAAAGTAAGCGGGCGTGGATACGGAGAACAGAGACGACAAAAAATTGAAAAGAGAAGACGATAGAACAAAAATAATAATAAGGAAGACTAAATTGAAGTAAAGGACAAAGGGCGAAAAAAAATTCGATACAATAAAAGTAAAAAGGAAAAGTCAATAGGACGAATAAAGAATATGATAGAGCAAAAAAAGCAAAGGTAAGCGAAGAAAGAACACGATAAATTATAGGACAAGACAATAGAGTTAAGAAATGCACGACAAGGTGTAAAGACAATAAGAAGAAGAAAGAATAGTAGAGAGTAAAGACAATAAAACGAAGACAATAGGGCAGGTAAAGGACACGATAAAATGAAGGTCAAGACAATAAGAGTACGATATAGGGTACAGACAATAAAATGAATACAACACTCCTAGAATGGAGAATTGTATCCTAATTAGGACAATTAGGTCTTACATAAGACAATTACAAGACAATTGTGCCCTACTTTAGACAATTAAGCACTATTTCAGACAATTCCTAATTTGGACAATAAAGTCCTCATTTAAACAATTAATTACTAATTTGGACAATAAGGTACTATTTTAGACAATTAATTTCTAATTTGGACAATAAAGTCCTACTTTAGACAATTAACTCCTAGAATAGAGAATTATGTCCTAATTTAGACAATTAGGTCTTACTTAAGACAATTAGTTCCTACTTTAGAACATTAGGACCTGCTTTAGACAATTAATTCCTAATTTGGACAATAAAGTCCTACTTGCGACAATTTCCTCCTAGAATAGAGAATTAAGTCCTAATTTGGACAATTAGGTCTTACGTAAAACAATTACCTCATACTAAAGACAATTAGGCCCTGCTTTAGACAATTAAGTACTGTTTAAGACAATTAATTCCTAATTTGGACAATAAAGTCCTGATTTAGACAATTAATTACTAATTTGGACAATTAAGTACTATTTTAGACAATTAATTTCTAATTTGAACAATAAAGTCCTACTTGCGACAATTTCCTCCTAGAATAGAGAATTATGTCCTAATTTGGACAATTAGGTCTTACGTAAAACAATTAGGTCCTACTTTAGAACATTAGGACCTGCTTTAGACAATTAATTACTACAAACTATTAATTATTATTAATTATTATTAATATTTTATTTCTTATTATTATTAATTACTCCTAGAATAGGGAATTATGTCCTAATTTGGACAATTAGGTTTTACTTAAATCAATTAGGTCCTACTTTAGAACATTAGGACCTGCTTTAGACAATTAATGACTACAAACTATTAATTATTATTAATTATTATTAATATTTTATTTCTTATTATATAATATTATATATATAATATATTATAATTATATCCTAATTTGGACAATTAGGTCTTACTTAAGAAAATTAGGTCCTATTTTCTTACTTAAGACAACTAGGTCCTACTTTAGACCATTGGGACCTGCTTTGGACAATTAAGTACTATTTTAGACAATTAATTCCTAATTTGGACAATAAAGTCCTACTTGAGAGAATTTACTCCTAGAATAGAGAATTATATCCTAATTTGGACAATTAGGTTTTACTTTAGAACATTAGGACCTGCTTTAGACAATTAATTACTATTTTAGTCAATTAATTCCTAATTTGGACAATAAAGTCCTACTTGCGACAATTAATTCTTCATTTGGACAATAAAGTCCTACTTTAGGCAATTAATTTGGATAATAGGGTCCTACTTTAGACAATTAAGTCCTAGAATAGATCTTACTTAAGACAACTAGGTCCTACTTTAGACCATTGGGACCTGCTTTGGACAATTAAGTACTATTTTAGACAATTAATTCCTAATTTGGACAATAAATTACCTACTTTAGACAATTAATTCCTAATTTGGACAATAAAGTCTTACTTTTGACCATTAATCTCTAATTTGGACAATAAAGTTCAACTTTAGACAATTAATTTCTAATTTGGACAATAAAGTCCTACTTTAGACAATTAATTCCTTGAATAGAGTATTATATACTAATTTGAACAATTTTGGCTTACGTTATGACAATTACCTTATACTGAAGACAATTAGGTCAATAGAGACCTAATAAGGAGATAACAATTGGGAGAATAATGTAGACTATAATGTAAATGTCAAGACACTTATTTAGACAAAGAAGGAGTACGAGAGAGTGAAGACAAGAGGGCGAAGAATGAATACAATAAAATAAAGGGCAAGATAATAGGACAAGGACAATAGGACGATGAAAATAGGGCGAAATCAATGAGGCAAAAAAACTATGATAAACTAAAGGGTAAGACAACAGGGCAAAGTAAGGACAGGATAAAGTAAGGGTCAAGGGAATATGGCAAAAAAAGAACACTGCAAAGTAAAGGGCAAGACAATTGAAGGAAGAATACTATGTAGGAAGACGATAGGGTGCAAAGACGACAGGGTGAGGACACAAGACAATATACAGAGGCGAGAGGCGATGACAGTGTGGCAGTCAATTGGAAAGAATTGGAAAGCCTTTGCTGCGGATCAAGACATCTTTTTCTTTTCGCGAGTAGAATATCGAATAAAGTTGCGCAACCATATATACTGGCAGAATGTGTCTTTCAAGAAATCATGATGAGGAAAGTCGACAAAAATTCCGGTTTCTCTTTCACTGCTGCTTTTCGCTTTCAATCTTCCCTCTCGAATTGACAAGCAGCACGAGCAGGTGTCCGCCTACGAGTTTAATGAAACCGCGCGTGTCTGATCTCAGAGGGATGCGAGAAACGAGACATGAATTTTATTACGCGGATTATCTTTCATACTTTTCGAATCTGTCGTCTGCTTTAGCCCCTGAGGTCAAAGGTTATTGTTTCTTTGTTAGCTTTTCATTTAAATGGGCCACTACAAATGGTTGTTTTAGAAAATCCGTTTAACCAATGACGTTGTCTGCAAATTTGAATCAGTGGAATTTGGTACTAGGGAATTTGATTTACGAAAGAATCAATCTATAAATGAATCAATTTATCCATTATTCAATCTGCCCAAAAATCAATCCATCAAAGGTTAAGTAGATGTAGTTCAGAAGGAATTAAAAGATGTAGTTAAGGAGTTATGAAATAAAGTTAATGAGTTAAAAGATACAGTTTTGGCATTGTTGATTTATTGTTTTAAGGGAAATTTGGTGAATGGGATAAGGATACTGATGTACAGGAAGATATTTGATATCTGTATATAGCTATGTGGTTATCTATATGTGGTTATCTATATGTGGTTAGCTATGTGGTTATCTATTTGGTTAGTTATGTGGTTAGCTATGTGGTTAGCTATAGGGTTAGCTATGTGGTACATTTAGATGTTATAACATAATTGAGTGTTATTTATGTGTTTTAAAAATGTTTGCATCATACTGGCTTACTTATTGCTACATTATTTATGTTCTACTTTGCATGTTCTTACCATATTCGTATAGGCCAGCTTGCATATTGCTACAACCTGCATACTATGCTATCTTGCATATTACTACATGTTGCATATACTATTCACTGTGTTCTACGTCTTAAGTGTATGCAAGAGCATACAAAAAATTCGTACCTTAAGGTACCAAAATGCTTGTATATTCTATACCTGCTTCTATATATTGCTATACATAATGTCCGAATCTTGTAACCGAAATGCCGATGTAAAAACTCAAAGCAAACCAAAATTCTAAATCTTATAGCAGCTGTAAAACCTTTGTTAGATGTAACAATAACAATCTCGCAAGAAGCAAGATGGTTTTTGTATAAAAGTGTTGTTACTAGGAAAGGCTGATTTTAATAGCATAACTGTAACTTTATTGTACATAGTATTTTATTTCACTTCATTGTAGGTACTTTTATTTGATAATGAAAAGCCTTCAGACATTTGATATTGTTGATTTGAAATAGAGCCTCATTAAGTTTATATTGTATATTGATGCATAGCGTCATAAAACATATAAAATTCTTTAGAAAAGCAGGGACATAAAGCACAATTATGACTACTCATAAAATTCTTCTAGGATCTATAAGAATCAACAGTCATATGACCCGCTCGTATAAATGTTTAACTGTCAACTTAAATGACCTGAGCTTCATAATTATAAATTACTTCAGTCATACTTTAATCATATTTTAATCATACTTTAATCATACTTTAATCATATTTTAATCATACTTTAATCATATTTTAATCATACTTTAATCATACTTTAATCATACTTTAATCATACTTTAATCATACTTTAATCATACATTAGTCCCTTTTGGGCGATTCGGCCTTGAGTCCCAATTTGAAACTTTAATCCTAATTTGATCATGCGTAAGTCCTACTTTGGACATTTTAGTCCTATTTTAGACAGTTTGTCCTATTATGGACTTTATAGTTCCACTTTGGTTATGCATAAGTCTTATCTTAGATAATTACTCCTACTTTGGACAGTTTGACTTTGGAAGTTCAATTCACTCTTAGTCATTTATAAGTCCGAACTTAGACAATTAGGTCCCACTTTAGACAATTAAAGCCTACTCTGGACAATTAAAGCCTACATTAGACAATTAGATCATACCTTCGAAACTTTAGTCCTACTATAACCATTCATAAGTCCCATTTCGGCGATTAAGTCCTACTTTTGACACTTTAAGTTACCCTTGGTCCCGCAAAAGTCCCATTTTAGATAAATAAGTTCTAGTATGGACAAACGAATCCTTCTTTAGACAATTAGGTCTGACCTTAGACAATAAAATCCTACTTTGGAGAATTATAATTACCCTACTTTGGAGTTACTTAAATCAATTAAGACCTTCTCTAGACAATTAAATCCTATTTTGGAGAATTATGTCTTACCTAAATCAATTTAGACCTACTTAAGACAATTAATTCATAATTTGGACAATAAAGTCCTACTTTTATCAAATAATTCAAAGTTTGGACAATAAAGTCCTACTTTAGTCAATAATGTTTTACTTAAGACAATTAAATCCTGCTTTAGAGAATTAAATCCTATTTTGGATCAGTAATTTTTAGTTAGGACAATTAAGTCCGACTTAAGACAATTAACTCATGCTTGAGACAATTAAAACCAACTTTTGACTATTAAATCCTACTTGAGACATATTGGATCCACAGTAATCATGTATAAATCTTTCTTCGTCGATTTTGTTCTAATTTAGTCATGACTAAGTCTAACTTTGGATCTATAAGTCCTACTCATGTATTTAGTTCCTACCTTAGATGTCAAAGTCTTGCTTTACAGATATCATAATTGAGTCCTTCCTTAGGCAATAATGTCCTACTTAGGACAATTAATTCCTTATTTAGACAATAAAGTTCTACTTTATGCAATATAGTCCTATTTTAGACAATTAAATCCTAGTATGGACTAGAAAGTCCTACATTAGACAATCAATACCTAATTTGGACAATAAAGTCCTACTTTAGACAATTAATTCCTAATATAGACAATAAAGTTATACTTTATGCAATATAGTCCTATTTTAGACAATTAAATCCTACTTTTGAGAATTATGTCTTACTGAAATCAATTCAAACTTACTTTAGGCAATTAATTGCTAATTTGTACAAAAAAGTCCTACTTTAGACAATTAAATCCTAATTTGGACTATAAAGTCTTACTTTAGACAATCAATACCTAATTTGGACAATAATGTCCTACTTTAGATAATCAATTCCTAATTTGGACAATAAAGTCCTACTTAAGACAATTAAATTCTAATTTGGACTATAAAGTCCTACTTTAGACAATCAATACCTAATTGGGACAATAAAGTCCTACTTTAGACAATCAATACCTAATTTGGACAATAAAGTCCTATTTTAGATAATCAATTCCTAATTTGGACAATAAAGTCCTACTATAACAATTAATTCCTAATATAGGCAATAAAGTTCTACTATAGACAATAATGTTCCACTTTAGACAATAATTTCCTGGTTTAGACAATAATGTTCCACTTTAGACAATAATGTCCTGCTTTAGACAATAATCTTCTACTTAAGACAATCAACTCTTACCTACTTTAGAGAATTTATTCCTATTTTGGATCAGTAAATTTTACTTAAGACAATTAAGTTCAACTTTTGACCATTAACTCCTACTTAAGAATCTTTCGTGGTACATTGATCATGAATAAATTCTTTTTGGACGATTATGTCCTACTTTGGTCATGCATTAGTCGTTCTGTGGATGTATCTGTCCCTCTTGGGATATTTAATTCTTTCTTTAGATACCAAAGTTCTACTTTAAATAACAATGACCAGTTAGCACAATTAAGTCCTGTTTTAGATAATGAAATCCTGCTTCGGTCAATTAAGTCCTACATTAGACAATTAATTCCTAACTTGGGCAATAAGGTCCTAGTTTGGACAGTTAATTCCTAATTTAGACAATAAAGTTCTACTTTTTGCAATATATTCCTATTTTAGACAATTAAATCATACTTTGAAGAATTATGTCTTACTTAAGTAAATTCAGACCTACTTTAGACAATTCATTCCTAACTTGGACAATAAAGTCCTAGTTTGGACAATTAATTCCTAATTTAGACAATAAAGTTCTACTTTATGCAATATAGTTCTATTTTAGGCAATTTAATCATACTTTGAAGAATTATGTCTTACTTAAATTAATTCAGACCTACTTTAGACAATTAATTCCTAATTTGGACAATAAAGTCCTACATTAGACAAATAATTTCTAGCTTGAACAATAAAGTCCTACTTTGGACAATAATGTTCTACTTAAGACAATCAACTCCTGTTTTAGAGAATTGAATCCTAATTTCGTTCAGTAATGTTTAATTGAGACAATTTAGTCCCACTTAAAACAATTGACTCATACTTAAGACAATCAAGTCCAACTTTTGCCAATAACTACCTTCTTAAGACACATTAGTCTCACAGTAATCATGCATCCATCCTTTTTGCATGATTATGTCCTACTGTAGTTATGAATAAGTCGTCCTTTGAATGTTTAACTCCTACTGCGAGTATTTATATTCTGCTTTTGATATCCTAGTTTAAAGAATAAAGACCTAAATAACCCAATTAAGTCCTTCTTTGTACACTAAAGTTCTTCTTCGTCAATGAAGTCCTACTTTGGACAATTAAGTACTATTTTGGAACATTAGACAAACTTTGGCAATTCATTAGTTCCACTTTAGACAACCAAGTCATATTTTGGAGACAATTTTGTCCTACTTTGGAACATCATGCGACCTTCCATGATGCATAAGTAGTACTTTGATCATATAAGTCCTATTTTACAGACTTTGTCCTATTTTGTAACTTCTAGTTCTACTTTGGTCATGCATAAGCCCTATCTTAAACAATTAGCCCCACTTTGGAGAGTTTCGTTCTACTTTGAAGCTTCAATCCACCCTTGAAGTTAGACAATTAAGACCTACTTTAGACAATAATGTTCAACTTTAGACAATAATGTCTTGGTTTAGACAATAATATTCCACTTTAGACAATAATGTCTTGGTTTAAACAATAATATTCCACTTTAGACAATAATGTCTTGGTTTAGACAAGAATATCCTACTTTATAAAATAATGTCCTACTATAGACAATAATGTTCCACTTTAGACAAGAATGTCCTGCTATAAACAATAATGTCCTACTTTAGACAATTAAGTTTTATTTTTTGCGAATTAAGTCCCATTTTAGACAATTAAATCCTAAAGACATTGAAGTCCAACTTTACACAATGAAATTCTACTTTATACAATTAAATCCTACTTTGGATAGTTAGACAAAGGTTGTAATAATTTCGATCTCCGTGATCTTTTTGATTGTGATTTTCACAAAGATTGTAATTTTCCCAAAGATTGTGATTTTCGCAAAGTTAATAATCATTAAAAAGATAACAACCATCAGAGAGAATAGTTTAGAAAGGTACTTAATAATAATGAAATTTTCGTGTACACAGAAATGTACTTGTTCTCCTTTGTCCTAGGAAACGTATACAGTCAAGTCACATTTAAAAGGCTTGGAGGACAAAACCTTTTAACGAAACCGGCTTCGTAATTCCATTCTTTCAAACAACTCGTAAAAGAGCTTCGATGGTTAAAAGCAGCCCAACGGATTGGTTTTCGCAGTAAAGCCCCAAGTGCTTGGCGATATCCATTCTCCGCGGTGAAGACTGCTCAAAAGAGTTTCCACGAGACAGATCTAACCACCGAAGGATTCATGCTCACCAGCGCAGTCTTGCTCCCTTTTTTCCTATAGTTAACTTTCTCGGATCTACAGTTCCCTTTTAACATTAACTTTCATCGCTCCAAAGTCTCAAGGTCACCAAACAACACTATTTCCATCTCTCAGCAATCTCAGATCGATTTCAAAATTGGAATTTCCTTAAAAGCAACTCAACTTTATTGCATCGTAAAAATCCAATACTCCTTTCCTGGGGAAAAAATCACTTGAAATTTTGTCTTTTATCTAGGTTTTTATGCAGTAGATTTGGAAATAACGATATTCTTTAGAAATAACGATTTTCGTCGGAAATAATTTTTTGGCAAATCACGATTTTCGGTTATTCCAGAAATAATCGTCTGGATTTTTAAACAAGTGCATTAATTGTGGTTAATTTTTTTTCTTAAACTGTCAATTGATAAACAGTTAACTATAATCAATGAACTATGCATTTTTGAAAAAATCCACAATCTGAGTTGTCGAAAATTATTTTTTGAAGAAAATAAGCCGTCATTTTAAATTGAATCAAAAGTTTAAAAATTTCTATAGAAGCGATATGGGAAAATTTTATGGAATTAATTTTTTCACTAACACGGATTTTCAAATAAAATTTAAATGCAAAATCACAACCAACTTCAGTCAAGACATGAAAACAAAATTTGAATAGCAATAGAGGTTAAATTTGTATATTGTATATATTATTTGTATATATTATTTGTATATATTATTATTATTTTGTACATATTATTTAAGAACGAAAAAAGTTCCCATAAAAATTTGTCTTTTAATCATTTTTCTGGAATGACTCTTTTCTTTAAAGATAACGACTTATTTTCTTTTTAAAATGTGGGATCGTAATCTGCTAATTAAGCCTGTAGGAAGTATATATTGTCAAAGAATATCATGGGAATATTTTAGAATATTTGGGAATACTTAGGAATAAAGAATATTCAAAATATAATGAAATTTTCGAAAATGTCTTTGTTACCGTTTTTAAAAATTCAAAAGCCGAAATATAAAAACCCTGTACAAAATATTGAGTTGATTAGAGAGTATTCCGGAATATCTAAGAATATCTAAGAATATCGAAGAATATCGAAGAATATCGAAGAATATCGAAGAATATCGAAGAATATTTAAGAATATTTAAAAATATTTAAGAATATCTAATGTAAGAATGTCTACACTGAGAAAAAAGTTTTCTTGATTCAATGCAAAAATGCATTTAAAAATTCTTATAACGAATCGAAAATATTCTTGAAACAAGAATAAGTTGTAAGTATATTTTTATTCTTGTTTCAGGAATTCTTTTCTCTCAGTGTAAGAATGTCTAAGAATATCGAAGAATATTTAAGAATATTTAAGAATATTTAAGAATACTTAAGAATACTTATAAAAATATTGAGTTACCAGGCAAGTGTACAAAAAATACATTAGTTGACGACCTCTCGTTTTAAAAACTACTAATTTTCTTTTCAAAAACTACTATTTTTTAAAAATAAAAATTAGAACTAAAGTTGATTGTTACTGTTTCGTGTGGTTGAAGAAATATTGCAAGTCGCTAAAATGTGATGTATTTATCGTGTTAATAAATGAAGAGACATGTTTTAAATTCCAATCGAACGGTTAAGGGATTTGCAAGTTGTGACTAGAAGCCGGCGATTGTGCTTTCTGGTGTATGCGTGGATTTAACACAACTACGATAACGATAGTTTACACATAACAGAGCTTGGGCGGTAAACGGCGAGTTCTGGCGCCGTCTAGTCTGCTTTTGAAAAGCTATTGCTTACTTGTAAGCTCCCTTGTAAATTCTGTAAGCAATAGCATGTAACAAAGCGAGCTTTATTAGTTTTCGTAATTTGAACGTTTTTCCATTTTTCAGGTGCCCTTTCCATAATCATCTTTCAAGAGCACACTATTTTGGTTGTAATTTGTGTAATCGAGAAACTTTACCTATGCACACACCCGATGAAGCAATTAGCATAAATACCGTTTTCGTAAAATTGTATCGCTCGCTATAATGAGTTGGAATTCATAAATAACTGAGCGCATTTAATATTCGTTGCGAATTTCGAAACCTGTGCCAAACATCATTATTTATTTTATGATTCGCGTGAAGCTTTTTACAATTCAATGCATACGAACCTTATGTATTTACTGCCATGATTCATGGAAACATTTTCTTGACAAGTGCATTAAATATTTGTTTCTTCAAGCGAAAGTAGTAAAATCGGGCGTAAAACTAAATCAAGATATTGAGAAAAGAGTTCAGGATTTTCAAAAATTAAGGTTTTAAAAAAAGGTTTTAAAAAAGGGTTTTAAAAAAAGGTTTTAAAAAAAGGTTTTAGAAAAAGGTTTTAAAAAGAGGTAAAGAAGTTTTAAACAGAGTTTGTTGTTGTTGACATGTTTTCCTTAAAAAAATGACAAAAAATTCTATATTTTTAGTCCAACAAAAAGTAGATTCCTTCGATTGCCCAGTATAAGACTAGACTCAAAATTTGTTGAAAGAATCAAAATGTTTGAAATAAAACGAAATTGTTATTTACAAAAAAAAGTGAAGAAAATCAAACTGTACATAGAATGTTAAAAATGAAAATTTATTCTTGAAAATGAAAAATCGAATAGCAATAACTTTTGAAATTTCTTTTTGATATTTTTTATTTAAAGTACGTTTAGAAACGAAAATTTTCACAAAAAGCGAGTTCCGTTTGTACCATTTTTTGTAAAGTTGTAAGTTTTCAAAAACATGGCGTAATATTTTGAAAATCCATAGCATTTGAATGGCTTGACAAAAAAAATTGAAAAAAATCATGAAAACCAGACACGAACCGTATCTACTAAAAGAAAAAAAAGTTTCAAAAAAATCAGAGTTGCAAAAGCTGATTGGTATCCGATTTGGCGTGTAATGCCCCATATATTTTTTGTGTAATCTACACTTAAGACGTTATCAATTTGACAAATTTTATCAATGTACGAACAAAAAAAGAATAGGTCAACAAGTTTGATATCCAAAATTTAGAGTTTTTCATTAACAACATTATAGTAATCACTTTCTATCACGTCTTTTATCTTTTTCTTACAATATTTTTATCAAAGGGCACATATCGAATTTTATCGATGTAGGTAAAAGATATTGTACGTAAAAGGGAAATAAATTGTCCCATTATTGAATTTTAGGTAAAAATTACATTTTTTCCTTGATATCCATACCACAATCAAGCCAAATCATGTTGGCCATATTTTTTATATAAACTACACCTAAAACTGCATATGTATACCAAATTTCAGCTATCTAGGTCAAATAGTTTAATCGCTGGAGAGAAGAAATATTAATTTTAATGCATTTTTGGCCAAAAATCGGGTTTTGTTTTAAAATCCTGGACAGTTAAAAGGGACCTTATGTCCGAAAAAATCGATTTTCACTTTTTTGTTGATTCTTATAAAAGAAGATGTGCCCTTTCCAATGCAATAAACCACGCATTTTTAGCTTCATTACTTTTTTTTACAAATGCACTTCAAAAAAGAATTTCATTGTTAAAAAAAAAAGTAGAGATTTTCAGTAGAAAAGAAGTCTATAAAAATTGATTGGATTTGCTTGAAACTCATTCCTCGGAGGTTTTTGGGGTCGCTGATTACGAATTTGGAATCAGATTTTAAAAATTCAAAATGGCGGATCCAATATGGCTGACAAAATTGAACATTCATTGGAATCTGCTTGAAATTCATTACTCGGGGGTTTTTGGGGTCGAGAATTACGAAGCTGACATCAGATTTTCAAAATTTAAAATGACGGGTCTATTATGGTGCC
>WNHD01015923.1:0-10311 GCA_011057455.1 Ganaspis sp. Gsp50 | reverse complement strand
TTAAATATTTTGAAGAATTTAAAAGTAACATAAAGGATTTTGAAGTATTTAAATATTTTGAAGCATTCGGAAGGATTTGGAAATACTTTAAAGTTGTTTTTTAAAAGTATTTTTTAGTGTTTTTTTAATTTTTTAAGAAATTTAAATTGTTTTTAAATATTTTTAAAAATTTAAAAGTAACAAAGAATTTTGAAGTATTTTTAAATATTTTAAAGCATTCGGATGGATTTGGAAATATTTTTAAGTAGTTTTATGTATTTTTAAATATTTTAAAGAATTCTAAAGATATTTTAAATATTTTTAAATATTTTGAAGTAGTCTAAAGTATTTTAAAGTAGTTTTAAGTAATTTTAAATATTTTTAAACATTTTAAAGTATTTTAAAGTAATATAAAGAATTTAAAAATATTTTTAATTATTTTATGTTAATTTTAAGTATATTTTTATATCATTAAGTATTTTTAAAAGTTCTGATGAATTTTTAAATATTTTGAAGTATTTTGAATTGTATTCTGAAGTATTTTAAATTATTGGAAAATATCTTTAAGATATTTTGATAGATTTTTAAATAGTTTAAAGTAATCTTAAGTATTTTTAAGTATTTGTAAGTATTAGGAGGTATTTAGAAATATTTGAAAGTAGTTTTAAATATTTTGAATTATTAGAAAGCGTTTGGAAATATTTTGAAGTTTCTTCAAGTAGTCTGAAGTATTTTTAAATATTTGAAGTATTTTGAAGTAGTCTGAAGTATTATTGTTGAAGAATTATAAAGAAAACTTATTGAAAAATAGGAGAAAAGGGGGGAAAATACTTGAGTTTAGGCGTTGTAGGGAATTTTCTTAAGAAAAGGGGATTAAGTAAAAAAGGGGACAAACTGTGATCCCTGGATTCAATAAATTTCCTGATATTCAAAAAAATTCCCTGATATTTCCCGGTTTTCCAGGTTTTCCAGGTACTGCAGACACCCTGCAATAGGTATTTTGTCCCTCAATGGGCTTAATAGTCCTAGGGACTTATTTTCGTTTAAATAAATAAATAAATTACCAGAATTAATTTTGCGTTTCGGTACCGTCTCTGGAATTTGAAACTTTTCTAAATGCTCTTTCTGCTTTTCAGTTTCAAGTTCCATCAAACTTTGAGTGGCAACTTCCAGTTCAACAGCACATGATTGGCCTTGGAAAGGGGTGGTTCTTTCTTGCTGCAAAAGATCAACTAGATCGAGTCTATCTTTCTCCAAAGCTATACTTATTGGCGTTTTGTTAAATTTACTGTTTGCGTTTGTATCAGCACCGTATTCTAATAATATATGAATTACTTCCAAGTTCTGTTTCTCCACTGCCCAGTGTAACGGAGTCATTTTCAGCTGCAAAAAAGTAGCGTTAAGCAAAAGTTAATTATTTGTGCGTTTGTCATAATTAACATCAAATTAATCAACTTATTAATGAAGTTAATATTGTTAACAATATTATTATTACTATTATTATTATAATTATTATTATTATTATCAATATAAAACTTGAGTATATTTTAAATTGAAGCACAGGACAACGAAGATTGAATCTAAATAATAATTTGACATAAATATTATAATTATACTACAATTCGATACAAAACGAAAATACAAAATTCGATTCTCTGCTTTTTGTATTGTAGGATTGTACGAACAATTGTTTAGGCTAATAGTTACTTTATGGGTAGATATAATTTTCTATTTTATAGACAAAAAGAATAAAAAATTTACCGTTTTTTTGTGATAGAAAAATGTTTCAAGCCATGCGTGTTAGTGAGTGTGATATTTAATAGAGTAAGGAGAACTATAAATCATTTTTTATGGTGTTGATAATGGATTTACCATGTCTCTGCTGTCAACATCAGCTCCGTATTTAAGAAGCAATTGTGCCATTTCATGATGTCCCTCATATGCAGCCAAATGCAAGGGTGTACGATCCACTTTAGTCCTTGCATCTCTCGATATCCCTGCTCTCAGTAAAACTTCAGCGGTTTCGGTGTGATTTCTCAGAGCGGCGAAATGTAGGGCACTCGTTCCCAGCTAAAATACATTTCATAATTATTACAAAAAATATTCATTTCAAATCTCAATCACAAAAATTCTGTTGAATAAATCAATTCATAATCAAATATTAATTTAATCCAAATCAGAATCAAATGCTAATAAAATAAACAAGTAGAAAATTATGTTCATTTCATTAATAATTTGACTACTTATAGAAAAAAATTTTAAATTTCAAAAATAATGTAATGACATCTTTTTATAAATTTTTATATTAATACGAATCGATTCGTCTTTTAGTATAGAAAAATTTTCCCAAAAGAACCATAATTAAAAAAATCATAATTTTAAGTTATATAATAAAATATGAAAAAGAAAACAATTCAACTTTGACACTTTTTCCATAAAATATTACTGAAATTTATACTTTATGTATAAATTATATATATTAATTCCTAAATTACAATTTTTATTTGAAAAAAAGATTTAATTTAGTAATTTTGCGAAAAAGACGGTATTTTTCAAGATAAAAAGGTGCTAAAAAATTTTTGAATGACTTTATAAAAATCTCTGTGTAATCGTGACAATTTTCGATTTTTCAAAAATAGTCTAAAAACTCATTTTCATCTAAAAATTATATTATACGAATTTTAAGGCTAATGACCAAATGTGTGTGTTTGTGTGTGGTTGTCTTTTTTTGCGGACTCTCTATCTCAAAAATGCTTTGACCGATCTTCATGAAATTTTGTAGAGTTATTACACTCATATAGAAACCTATAAATGGATACAAGGATTTTTAGAAATACTTAATCAAAAATCTTTGAGAACATTTTTTCTTAAAAAATGCAGTTTTGGAGATTATTTTTTATCCCAATAAAAATTTAAATTAACAAAGGGAAAAATCACATTCTTTGTATCGAGACAAATCAATTGACCTATACTAAGTTTATATTTTTAGAGTAAATAACAATTTTCTATGATTTTTGACATCTAAAATCCTATTCTATGATATAACTTTTAAAATTTTGACTTTTTGATGAGTTTCTGTTGCAAAAAATGTCTACATTAAAAAACGAATCGATTGACCTATATAATGTCCATACAGCGTCTCTACAAATTTTTCTATACAAAATTCAATGGTTTCCCATGATTTCCATGAGAAAAATTTCCATGTTATTTTTAACCATGTTATTTTTAATAAGACTCGAGGTCATTATTTACAATTTAAAAAACAATTTTAAGTATTTTGAAGTGTTTTAAAATATAGGTATTGAAATATTTTGAAATATTTTAAAATGTCTTTAAAATACATATTTTAAACACTAATACTTCAAAATTTTTTTATACATTATTATTAATACTTAAAATACTAATATTTTTAAATACTTTCAACTATTTTGAAATATTTTGAAGCCTTTTAATGTATTTTAAAGTAATATATAAAGAATTTGAAGTATTTTAAAGTAATTTTAAGTATAATTAAAAATTCTGTAGTGTTTTTAAGTGTTTTTAAATATTTGAAAGTATTTTTAAATGGTAAATATTTGAAAGTATTTTTAAATGGTCTGAGGTATTTCAAAGTAGGTTTCAGTATTTTAAAAGGTTTTAAAATAGTTTTAAGTGTTTTTATAAAATCTGAAGTATTTTAAATATTTTAAAATCTTTCTAAACTTTACTTATTACTTAAAATACTAATATTTTTCAATATTTTGAACTATGTTGAAGTGTTTTTAAATATTTCGAAGTATTTTGAAGTAGTCTGAAATATTTTAAAGTAGTTTTAAGTATTTTAAAGAGTTTTTAAATATTTTGAAGTATTTTTAAATTTATTGAATACTTAAAATTGGAATACTTATTGATACTTACAATTTCTAAATACTTTGAACTATTTTGGAGTATCTATAAACTTTTAAGTACTTTAAAGAATTTTAAAGTAATATAAAGGAATTTAAAGTATTTTAAAGTATTTTAAAGAATTTTTAACTATATTTCAATATTCTGAAGTGTTATTAAGTTTTTGAAAATAGTTTGTAGTGTTTCAATGTTGCTTTAAATATTTTAAAGTAATTTGAAGTATTTTTAATCATTTTTAAGTAGTTTGAATTAGTCTTAAGTATTTTAAAGTATTTTGAAATATTCTATAAAATATAAAATATTCTCTAAAATATTATATTTTAGAGAAATTTTAAGTATTTTTAAACATGAAGTATTTTGGAGTTTTTTTTTGTAAAAAAAATTATAAAATGATGGTAAAACATAATAAGCATCATAAAATAAAGAGATTAAAATAGAAAAATAAATTTCCATGGTATAAATAAAAATTTCATGACATCTCGATGATTCCATGAGGAATAATGAAATTCCATGAGATTTCCATGTTTTTCAGAGTTGCAGAAATCGTGCTCTATATTTCACGAATTGATAAAGTAAATGACAATTTTCTATTATTTTTAACATTTCAAATCACATTCAATGGTATAACTTTTAAAACTATGATTTTTTAATAACATTTAATATGTATTGAAAAAAAAATTTCTATATTTAAAAACAAATCGATTTACTTATATAAATATTTCACCAATATTTTATGGAAGAATTGTCACCTTTTCACTATTTTATGCATTTAGAATTTAATTTCTTCTTATAACTTTCAAAATTATAATTTTTCAATAATAGTTTTTTCTTAAAAACTGTTCAAGGTTGCTTTTTGCAAAAAATTTCTCCCTATGAGAAAGCATAATTTTTCACTTGCTTCTTTTTGTTTTGTTTTGAGAAAGAGATTTCAAAGAATTGTGCAAAAATGTCCGAAAATTTGTAAAGAAAGACATTTTCGACATTTACCCCATCGGTTGTAAATGGGGCCCCTCTGCACATAAGATCTCTGACCATATCCGTGGCTCCATTTCTTGCACATTCCAGAAGTTGTTTTCCTAATTCCACTATCGACAAGGCATCTTGGGATCGAGTCCGCTGTATAATATCACAAGATAAGACATAGTTCTCCTCCTAAAATAAAAAAATATTGTTTTAAAACTAAGACACACATAAGAAGTAAAATAAGCAAGATATTTCGTCCATTGTAATCTATTATTTTTAGATAATTCAGGTACTCTTATTCAGCTATTCAAAAAATTGATTTTGAAATTTGAACAAAAGAAAATTGAACAAAAGTATCAAAATAGATAAAAAAAATCTAGCGAAAAACTTACTAAATGAGTTAAAACTATAGCAAGGCGAATGAAAAAATTAAAACGTTAAAAAAATGTACTATAGAATAATACAATTTAACAATACGAATTTTTTTTGGGTATACAAAGTTTAAAAAGATTTTTTTTAAGTTGGAAAATTTGTTAAAATTAGGTATATTTTTTATAAATTTTCATTTATTTAATTGAAAATTAAATTAATTTTATTTTAATTGAAAATTGAGTAATAACATTATTTTACAATGAGATTTAATCGATTTTAATTTAAATACTAAAAATTAATTCGTTTAATAATTTTTAATTTAATCACCGATTACCAAAATTGATTGAATTTGTGTTTTCCTGGATACGAAAATTTAATTGAAATGTTAATTATCTAATTTTGTTAAAATTAAAGATTAAAATTTTACTTAATTGAAGTTTAAATTAATTGAATTCAAAACTATCAAAGTAAACAAGGAATTCATGTGAATCGTTTAAAATTTGGATTAATTAAATATCAGATGAAAATTTTGAAAATATTACGAATCAATTGATAAATGGCGGTAATGCGCAAAATATGACAAAATGAATAACAAATTAACATAATAAATGTAATATAAATAGTGAGAAAATTTATCTGTTTAAAAAAGCAGTAAATAAGTATTAAAATTTATTTGTCAAAATGGACGAAGTTGTAAAAAAGTTGAATTAGAAGACGAAAAAAAAAACAATTTAAAAAGATAAAAAAGGTAAAAGCATATAAAAAATTATAAAAATTTAGCTGACTTTCTCAAATGTTAAAAAATTAAAGAAAAGCACAAAAATATAACTACAATTTCTGCAATATCTGACACATTAACGTTTTTTGTATTCGATACAAAATGTTTAAATTTTATTACATATTTTACATCTAAAACGAAAAAGGGTTTATAATTTTACAAAAAATGTGTACCATTCTTATAAACTTTGTTAATTGTATCCAAGATTAATTACATCTTATTTATCTTTAATTAAAAAAAGTACCAATCTTTATTGAAATACAAAAATAAACACGAAGAGTGAACTTACTGGAATGAATGTTTCTGCTTCAAGTCCATCAATGTCGTTTGTACAAAGACTCTCTGCTTGCATTTTTGTATTTTAACCTCAGCCTCTTTTTCGGTGCATACTAAAAGGAGACAAATTTTCAAGTTGATAAACATATTCGAACATGTACACTGAAAAACGAAGTTGACTATTAGATTTGTATTTTCTAAAAAGAATTTTTGCGTTCGGCCTTGAGCAACAAATGAGAAAAGTAGGTCGAAATTGTTGAAATTAAAAATCAACAAGTTGAAATTGCTGATAACAATGTATTGTCTTTACGACCCTCAACAATGTGCACTAATGTTTTTCGAAATTTCCTTCTGTACAGGATGTTTTTATTTTGCCATCTCAGATTGAGTTGAACTTCCTGTTCCTGTCCATTGAACGGAAGTCCCTTACCATAGGCCATGCGCTTCTCGCTCAGAAAGCATCAAAATCCCGCGAACAACAATTGCTAGTGTAAGTGTACTTACGGGGAATGCATTATTTTCTGCTTTTAAACCAAATTTTCAGCAATTTCCCGCAGAGCAAAATTGCCTTTCCGAAAAACTCGTGTGACACAGTCAACTTGATTTACAGACACGACACTCTTGAGAAAAATGGCGTCTACTTGGCGCCATCGTACAGGCTGATTCCGATGTAAATAAATTCTCATGGGAATATCGAAGGTTAATAAAGTCTCAATTGGAATATGGGCAATAAAAAATAAACACTCGAATTTTAATTGTTGTTTGATTATTGATAAGTTGATGGGCAAAAATCATTTTTTTGTTTAGTGGTACAAACGATAGCAACGCCACGTTCTGGCGAAAGTGCAAACTTCCAAATCATTTCATATTTTCATCTAACGGGTGAACGAGAATTGAGCGTTTCTCACATTTTCATTGATAAAACGGAATTTTTCAAAAATATTGGATAAATATTGCGAAGTCACAATAATTAGGTACTGAATATTATTGTTATATTATGTACATTATAGTGAAGTAGAATATTCAATAGTTGTTAGTTTTTAGTCGTAAACATAACCCTAAATTGAAAAAATTAAATCTTCAACGATTTCTTTAACAAACTTTAAAATAAATACCTAACACTGGTGTATGACTAGTCGGATAAATTAATTTGTCCTGATACTGACATACATATAGATACTATAGAATTTTTATTTTTATAAATTTTGATATCAGATCCTTCTTAATATATTCAGGTTTTTAGTTTGAATTACAATATTCGTGTCGATTAATTTATTTAAAATTTAAATACAGACCTCATGGGACAAAGAATTTCGTATTTATTAAAATTATTTTTCCAAATTCAGGTTATGTTACTTGTATTAAAATCCTTACAATCTATAAAAGGCATTTTAAAATAAGAAATACATCAGCAGCCGGGGTAATTTTAATTCCAAAAATAAAAATATTTTCATTCTATTTCATAAAAATCTAGCATTTTATGGAAAATTTTGATGATAACCATTAACCCTGGATGGTCACGCACTTCGTTAGAATCGCGTGGTGGTCACATGGCGTGTGCGTTGCGCCCCAACGTAGAAGACCTAAGATTTTTATTAAATAATGCATTTTAAGAATATCAGCAAAATTGTTTGGTATTCTTGAGGCATTCAAAAAAGTGATGCAATAGTTCCTAAAACGAAATATAAGTGTTTAAATATTTACAAAAAAGGTTAAAGTTTAGTTATCTCAAAAATTGCATTTTTTACAAAAAAAATCCTTATCTTTTTCTGCTCAGTTGAAAGAAAATTAAGTGCAATGGAATTTTGCTTCATAATAAAAGTATTTAATGATAAAAATTACTAGAATGCAATTCGCTTAAAAAAAATTCAGTTATTTCGAATTTGGAATGCAGCTAATTGAAGTGGAAAACTTTTCGATTTGAACGGCGGTAAATGTCCTAAATTATAGTGAAAATAACTTTACTAAATAAAGGTAGATACAGTAAAGGTCACAAAAATGTAATAAAAACTGATTAAAAGAATGACGTTGGGTCACGTTACCCATAAGGCAATCTCCCTTCGTTTTACTATTAAAATAATAAACATTTCGTTATATGAAAATTGGTATACATTCATAAAATATCATCAGAATGGTCAGTCTGGTATGAATTTATTAATAATTTTGTTTAAAAGTTATTTTAAAAATTTTGAAAAATCAACTATAAGTGTAACACGTAATTTTATAAAATAACTTTTAGACAAAATTATTGATAAATTCATACCAGACAGACCATTCTGATAATATTTCATGAATATATACCAATTTTCATAACGATATGTTTATTATTTTGAGAGTAAAACGACGGAAAAAATTTGCCTTATGGGTCACGTGACCACTAATTAATTAATCAACAAATTAATAAATAATTCAATAGATACAAAGAAATTTGACTAATTTAATTTAACTATATAATTTTCTAACAACTTTGAATTACAAGAAATTTAAATTTTGCCGCCAATTAGAGTCACGTTGGCAACAGGCTTGGCTTCGACAATGCGACGTTGCCGCTATTTTTATCAATATTTCAGAAATTATTCCCTTAATAAAAATGTAATACTATCATATAAAACATGATCGACATTTATTTATACAACTTTTTTAAGCATATTCACCTATCAATAACGTTAATAAATTATGATACGTGAAGATGATAATACTCATTATTTATTCTTTTTAAGTTGCAACCCTGCGAGCTTATGCACAGGGCCAATGGGAGCAATACCCTTATCCCGCATCACCCGAGTGACAATCCTTAAGGGCACAAATTCAAAAATTAAGTTTTGTATCTTTTTTAATCCTAACATTTAATGCACATTTAGAGCTCTTCAATTAAATCGAATAAAATCCCAAAAAGGCCGTTTTTTAAAAGAAAATTCATTTTTTGCTAACTGTGTACATATTTAGCAGCACCAACTTCAAAAAGGACATAAATTTTAATTTTCCAAAATTACATAAAGCAAGCAAATTATTCGCGCGCTACAGCACGAGAGAATTGATTTGGGAAATGATTAACTTATTTGAATTCAATCATTTTTAAAAACACGCATATTTAGAAGGCATATCACGTAATTTTAATTGAATTCGTTTTTTTCTCGCTTAACTTTTTTGAAATGACTTAAATTAATAATAATAGCAAATTGAAGGATATTAATAATTTACTTGAATTGAATTTAAATCAAAGATTTATTTTTATTTGTAACATTTATGAAATTTCTGTTTTTTAAAAATATTTCCTTTAAAACTAGAATGGAAACATTAAGACAATCAGTTTCTTTAAACATATTTAGTAGCTCTTGAATGTATTTTATTCAACTTTTTTGTAAAATACAATTCCTACGTTTGTAAAATGTTTTGCAAACTTTAATATTTTATGTTTTAATATAGGGGAGACCGGGGCTAAGCTGCGCATTTTGCACTTTTTGTTGTTTAACTTGGTTAATATTAAATTTAAACAAAGCTTCTCGCACGGAAAACTTGCTCTAATATTTCAGCTTTTATTCAAAAGAAAAAAAATCCGGTTATCATTTTTAGTTTCTTTTTGGGAACACTGTTTTTGGAGTTTCGCAAAATGCGCAACATTATCCCAGCGCGGGGTAAAACTGTGCACTAATGAAATTTTGTTATTTAAATATTAAGACAATATTTTTTGTCATAAATTAAGTTTTCTCGTAATTTAAAAAAAAATATTGACGAATGAATATGTTTACATTTCAATAAATATATTTAAAAGGTGATAAATCAGTAAAAATGTAAAACATTTTATAGAAAAAATTAAAAATTTAAAAATCGTATTTTTTTTATTGGAAGTAGGATTTTATTAAAGTTGTTATTATAAAGTGCTCCAAGTAACGTGAACGGACTGATACAAAATGACACCACAGGTCCACTTATAAGGTAGATTTTCCTTGACTAGACTGCGCCATTGTGGACCGGTCGAAGTGCGCAGTTTAACCCCCACTGAAAAAATTATTTCCTTAAATTTTACAGAACTGTTTCGGAGCAGCGGATATAGACAT
>WNHD01015912.1:0-10504 GCA_011057455.1 Ganaspis sp. Gsp50 | reverse complement strand
GATATACTTTTTATTTTATTTAAACAAATAAAAATTATTTGTTATTAAAAATTAAAATAATAAAGTTTTTTAAACAATAATTTTTTTTTATTAAAAGTACATTTAATAGTAAGAAAATTAAAAAAACCCATTATAATTGCTTAAAAATAGCAAAAGTTATTGTAAATCAAAAGAAAATATGTTAAAAATTAAAAGTTTGATTTTTTTCGATAATAATTGGAATTTCAAAAAACTATTTATAGGTTTTCCTTTCCACGCCCAAAGGATTACAAATTAACAATTTGATTGAATTTGAACAAATTAGTTGAAACTGTTGCGATCACTTGACATGGAATCGACCAAATGGAAGAACAACTCAAAATCTATTAATTTTCATAAAAAATCCAAATCGATTTTTTTCGAGTAAGGTACGTTTTGACATGAACGGTCACATTTTTTTTTATTTTATTTTTTTTTAGATCTTTAGAGATTTATTTTTTTTTACTAAAAGAAAGCACAGGGTATCATTTCTTGGACATTTGTAAAGGTAAATAAAGAAGAGATTTCTCTTAGAGACAATATATTTTGCTTCTTTTTCATTAAACTAATATGCTGAACGACAATATTGATAGTATTGAAGTTAACAGACAATATAATGTATATATTACAGTCGTTAATTCTAAGCACTTAGAATGTCATGACATTCACTGTCACTGACGCTTATTAGCGTATTTTTCTAATTTTTCATGAATTTTTAAGTACATATTTCCTATGTATTATCAATATTATATAATAATTCTAATAGTAATTGAAAGTGATATTGAGAAATATCAAAACAGTAATAACTATTATCAAATTGATAAAATAATAATAATAATAATATAATATAATAGTAATAATAATAATAATATAATAATAATACAATAATAATAATAATAATGGCAATAATTGTTAATAATAATAATTAGGTAATTACTATTTCTTTCTAATAATTCTAAAATTACTAATCGTCCTATTACATAATAATATCCGAAACTACGTTCTGTTTCTCGTGACTTATTTTATACATTTTGACAATTTCCTCATCATTGTCTGCTAAGCCAACTAAATATTAAAAATCATCGTGTCTCCAAGGCCTCTAAATTTGGGACTAGATGACCTCAAACCTCAAAAAAGGCGATCCTTGATAATTGACTCTCGCGCTTCTTCTTTCACACTTTTTTTTCTCAACTTGTTCACTCATCCACTTTTCTTTTTGCGTCTCATACACAAACGTGACACTGACTAGTTTCTAACCGATCCCAAGAGCGCTTTTCTAAGGCACTTGTTTTTAAATTGGACGAAGTTTATCAAAAATGGACACAATTTTAATAAAATTATTATCAAAATTAAAAAACTAATTTTTTACAGTTTCCTTCTCTTATTATAAATTCGTCCTTTTTGATTCTACAAGGCCCAAAAGATAAGACACTTTCGATGACAATCGTAAGGCAACTTCGGTTAGAGTTAAATAAGAATTTGATTCCTATCTTCGTTCATCTAACGACGATTTTTAAAATAAATCCTTGATTCGTATTAATTAACATTACAAAAAAAAATGTAATATAATACAAAAACAATCAAAGACAATACTCAAAAATCAAGTCAGTCGAAGAAAGAAAGACAAATTCAACTGAAAACAGTTTCATAAGAAGCTTATCAATTAATTGAATAGATTTATGATTATCGTTTAAAACACCGTAAATTTTACCTATTCTGAACGTTTTTAAAGTTAATGATTCTTTAAAAAAGTAGTCTCGTAACTTTATATCGAAATATAACAATCAAGTGAATCATGCAATAAAAATGTATATTATACAATAAATGTATAAATTACACATCGTATAATATACAAAATACATCAAATATTCACTTATTGATTACTAGCAATAAATATATTAAGATACCAAATACATAACGATAGAAAGTTAAGGTCAAGAAAGTAAAAAAAACTTTTATAAAACACATTTCCAGTTGCTTAACAATATTCGGGAACGGTTTAGATAAGATAATACGAAGAGACGATCGCACCGCTTTTAAAAAAAATAATACAAAATAAAGAGAAAAGGACTCTCTATTCGAAGTGACGTTATAGCAGAAGAGTGGATACTAAAGACCCTTTTTTTGCTTTTTATAATTTTCTAGTCTAAGTTTAAATCTATTTTACAATCGACCAGTTCCTTCGATTCTTTTACCTTCCCAAAGGAATCGAAGAATGAAGCTTTATTTTTATAAATAGTATAACATTAACATCTACTTCTCTTTGGAGGCATTTGCGCCAAGCTTTCGCCAATAAATTTTTAGCTTCTAGGGGAAGATTAGGGACGCTAGAGAGTAATTCTGTTGTCCCAACAAAAAAAAGTCGTAATTTTGCTATAATCGTTTGCTGATTATGAAATGAAAAAGCGAGTACAGACACGTTTTTTATTGACACCACAGAATTAAAGACATTCGATTGTGAACGAGCAATAATCCGTAAAAAGGTTGTTTGCACCTTGGACATAATACTAAAATTATCGCAGTTATTTTGCTTCATTTATTTTCTTTCATTTATTTTATTTTACTCATTTTATTTTATTCATTTTATTTTATTCATTTCATTTTATTCATTTTATTGTATTTTGCTTATTTCATTTTATATTCGTAAATTTTATTTTGTTGTATTTTTTTAAAGTAAGCTCGAAGTTTTTAATGTTTCATGCAAAAATGTTTTCAATTTAATTAATTTTTGTTACTTTAAAATTCTACAAAATATTTTTCAAGGTATTCAAAGGCACATTAATGTCCTGAGAGTACTTTAAACTTTTAAAATTACTTTAAATCAAAGTTACTTGATATTCTCTCAAGAACAAAAAAAGCAAAAGAAATAAACTAAAAATGTAAAAATAAAGCAAACTGGAAGTTTGTTTAAAAGTTTTAAAAGTTGAAGAAGCAGCTTCAAAGAACTAATAATAACATAGAAATTTTAAAATTAGTCCCAATTAAAAAAAAATTTTGAAAATTCATGCAATTTTGCAAGTCTTCAAGTTTCTAAGTTCTAAGCATTACGTTAAAATTTTTAAAATAATCTGAAGCTCTTTAAAGTAAGTTCAAAGATCCTATTTGTTCAAAACTTGCATTTGTTCAAAGCTTTTAATTGTGCAAAGTTTTCAATCGTTCAAAGCTTTTAATCGTTCAAAGCTTTTATTAGTTCAAAGCTTGTATTCGTTTAAAGTTTCCATTTGTTTAAAACTTCAATTTATTAAAAATCCCATTATTCCTTTTCGTTTATTGAAATTTTCCAATTGTTTAAAACTCCTATTCGCTTAAAGCTTCCATTCGTTTAAAGCTTTTATTCATTTAAAACCCTTGTTTAAAGCTCCAATATTACAAAATCTTTAAATTTATTTTCAAAATTGTCTTTATGTAATAATAAAATCGTCTTTAAATGTCATATGAAAGTTATTATAATCATGAATAATTATTTAGTTATTTATTATTAACACCGTAGACCCACATTTTTGCGTTCGTTGTCTTCGAATGATAAAATGCGAAAAAATTCGTCTCTGGACGCTTAAGGTGCTATGACTACTGTAAAAATGTCTCCTCTGGATTTCGAAATATTCAATATCCGAATTACAATACATTTGACAATATCGCTTTTAAATACGGATTCTCTTCTATTTCATTTTGCTCGGAAAGCATTACGTTATATCATTACACTCCCTGTTTATTAAAATTCATATTAATCATCTTTTTCATTTACTTAAAAATCATTCAGATGCGAGATATTATGTCAAAGAAGCAAACAACCCTTTACGACAAGAATATAAATACGAAGTTAAAAAAGGAAGATTAAAAACTTGCATTCTAATTCTTTGCATTCATAATGAGAAAGAATTTCAACATTTTAAAAGAGCAATAAAATGTTCAGCCTCCTGATTTGTACAAGTGTGAAAAACTCCATTTGGAAGTAAAAAATACTTCGTATTCACAACCTATTAGAAAAACAACCTAGTTCTAACAAAGTACTGAGCTTCATCTTTAACAAATGATTAGCGCAGATTACCCTCTTTCACATATCGTTAACTTAACAATTCCAAACCGTAACTCCGTCAATTTAACGATACTTTACAGAAAAGAATTCCTTTACAGCAAAAAATTATAGAAAACAATTCCTTTGCAGCAAAAAATTACAGAAAAAAAATCTTTACAAAAAAGAGGCATCAAAGACTTTTAACAATTTGATTTTAATTCTCAACTTCGTGACCTTTTTATTAAAAAAATTGTGAATTGCATTGTTTTATCATATTCTTAGGAAAAGCAGAGTTACGTTTGTTTATCAAGGCAACGATGTGTAATTTATCGAATTAATTCGTCACTGTTCCTCGGGTCCGCTTTCTTAAGAGGGACAGAATACAAAGATTGATTTGAGCCGAGACGAATAACAATTACAAAAAGAGACAAAGTGTCTATAGTAAAAGATTCTAAATTACGAGTTTGAGATTCGTCGATTATCTTAATGATCCGGAAATAATTTGAGCTGCCCTATTGAAGCCTGGCTTCTTGAGGAGTCGTCTGATATTGTAATCCAGGAAAAGCTGCTCCCGCTGTCGCTGCAGCCGGTAATCCTGCGGCTCCTGGCAAAGTCGCATACGTGTACGGCGTCACGTAACTAGCTGCTGCTGCCGCCGCTGCTGCATTTGCTAAAGAAACAACAAATTTCAATTAAAAACTAATTCAAAAATCAAGCAGTATAACTGTCTTTTCTTTGAATCTTTAAAGAAATTTTCACCGTAATTCAACTTTTTAAACTGAATTTTAAAATTTAAGTAGATTTAAACCATTTTGAATCAAATTCATAATTTCCGATATTTAAAACTATATTTATATTGATAATACTATTATTATTAAATTTATATTCATGTTATTATATTTATATTCATGTTATTATATTTATATTCATATTATCATTATTATTTTTATTATATTTATATATTCACATTATGATTATGATTATTATTATTATTTTTTTTTATTATTGTTTTTATTATTATATGTGACTCTCTCCGAATAATAGGACCTTAGAAGCAAAAAATTATAGGTTATGCTTAAGGTATCACATCAGTTCAACATAATCTCAAAAACTGATGAAAAGTAATTTCTATTATTAAATAAAATAAATAAAATAGATTTCATAACATTTTGAAACAATTTACTGTTGTACAATTGAAAAAAAATACATTTAGCCAAATTTCGTTGTTAACTATTAATTTTTATGTAGATCAATTTTTTCGATTTTTGGAAGAAAGGATTAAAAAATGAAAAAAACCATTTTTCAATTTTTTAAAAAAAGAGATTATGATGAAAACACTATCAACATTTTTTCTGTATATCGCATCTATAAACATTTTTAAAAATGTTGATAGAGTTTTCATCATAAAAATTAATAGTTAACAACGAAATTTGGCTAAATGTATTTTTTTCAATTGTACAACAGTAAATTGTTTCAAAATTTTATGAAATCAATTTTATAAATTACTTTTCATCAGTTTTTGAGGTTATATTGAACTGATGTGATACCTTAATGATAGTTGTTATTTGATTAAAGCTTCAACTTTAATTACTTGCAAACAAAAGGAAATTTTTATGAATGTTGTGTGTGTACTATCAAGACGAAAAGTTTTCGACTCCATATAATTAAAAAAAAAGCTTAAATTAAATTAAAACCAGGAAGTAGAAAAGTTAAAAATACTTCGTGGTTAAAAATATCATTGAACATAACCTATAATCGTTTGCTTCTAAGGTCCTTTTCTTCAGAGCGCATCACATATATTTATATTGATATTTAAAATGATACACAATAGCGTGCACTAAAATGCCGACACACATTTTAAGCGTTCCACATTAATTTATTTGTTCATTTTTCTAGAATATAAAAAAAGCAATCAACAAACTGATTTTAGTTATGGAAAATAACCTACTAAATGAGACCAAGAAGGTACAAAAATCTTTATTATTTTATAAGTTATTTGAAATTAAGGAAAACGCTGCAATTTACTTTATTTTTACAATAACTGCTTTACAAGTTATCGAAAGAACCTGATCCTGCAGTGTAAATAATACCTGGTTAAAATAACTAGAATTCTGGTTGAATGTGCCTTTCATCTTTTGATGATTAAAAGATTTTTTTGTAGATCTTTTAACCAGAAATTCGAGTTTTTTTAACCAGAACTTTTAAACAAAACTTCTAGTTTCTTTAACCAGAAATTCTAGTTTTTTTAACCAGAACTTTTAAACAAAACTTCTAGTTTCTTTGACCAGAAATTCTAGTTTCTTTAACCAAAACTTTTAAACAGAACTTCTAGTTTCTTTAACCAAAACTTTTAAACAAAACTTTTAGTTTCTTTAACCAGAAATTTTAGTTTCTTTAACCAAAACTTCTAGTTCCTTTATCCTGAATTTTGGTCAACTTAACAAAAATTCTAATCAAGTGTACTAAATTTCTATAGTAAATTCAACCAGAAAATGCAAATTTAACCAGATTTTTAGTTATTTCAACCAAACATTTCTTAATGTATTTTTATTCTATGCAGAATTCGAATAGAATCGACGTAATTAAAAAGACAAAACTACATTCAAAATTAATCAACTTTACTAATGAAAACAATAAATTTGAAACGTTTAAAACAGGTGTCGGTTTACTGGTGTAATTTTTTTAAACCATGTATAGTAAAAGAGAGAAAATACTGATAATAATGTTCAAAAAAGTAAAGCTTCTTCCACGAGAAGAACATTAATTTTAAGAGAGAAAATTAAAGACAATTTTACGTATAAGATCGATGGAAAATTTCTTTTTTATTTGTGAATAAAGTCAGACATTGAGCGCAAGCGATGCTCAATCGTTACCGTTGGTCATTTAACCCACCACCACCACAGACAGCGCAGCTTTTAACGTACATGTCGATCGCATAATAGATATGACAGTAACGTAAACATGCAAGATTGCGTTTTCAATTTTTCTCCCACTTTTCCACCTTTTTACCTATTTTCTACTACTTTATTATTCACTCTCATAATTGATTTAATATTCTTTTATAAACTCGAGAGTACACATGACTTTAAGAGCTCGTTTTAAAACAATTTGTTAGCTAGCTTTAGTTTTATCAAAATTATTCTTTTAAACATGATTGATTTGTTTTAAATTTGTGACTTAAAACAAAATCATAAGCAGGAGAAGTAGAAGAAATAAAACGGTAGCGACCCTGATGACCAAAGCAAAAGATTGTAAAGAGCAGCAGCAGTCTTTTTAAAAACGATTTGTAATTTTATAATGGAAATCATTCTCTTTGGTAGTAATTTAATTTTAGTAATTTTTGTGAATTCAGAAAATATTCGTACTTCATCGCAATTCGGAATATTTAAAAACAAGTTTAAAATCAGTAAGATAATCATTAAGAAATAATCAGTAATAAATAATCATTAATAAATATTAATTCATTAATAAAGAACATTATTAAAAGAAACAAATTTTACGATTTCAAAAAATTTAAAAACGAATTAAAAATATAAATAAATCAAAATCATTTTAAAAATACAACAGGATACAAAAGCCTGCACAAAAACATAATTTATCACACTTAAGCAAATTTTTGAAAAAATTGAAAATTGCAAAAGCAGTAGAGAAAATTATCCAACTAATTCTATTGTACTTTTATATTGCGTCTAACTAATAATTTTGTGCATAATAAAAGAAATTCTAAAAATAAAACTGAAAACTTGTAATAAAAATAAAAACTAATTAATAAAACTGGAGACAAAATTATACAATGGAAAAACAAATTAAAAATAAAAATTACTGTTGAATTAAAAACGAAAACGACTTCACAATTTTTTTCTAGTTAACTAATGATTTGTATGTAATTTATAGTTCTCTACAACATTTTATGGAAAATCAGCCTTTATTTTTAACAAGTCATTTATGAAACTTTAGAATGATACTTCACAGAAAGAATTCTACATGTTTCGACAATAATATTTAAAATTAAAATCATTTTCAAGAAATTTTGTTTAGTTTTACAGAGACATAATTTTGAAGTCAACGAGGTACGGAATCTGTCAGCTGTTAAACTAGTAGAAAATACCTTTAAAAAGATAAATAATTTAACGAGAAACTTTACTTTGGATCGATATATTTAACTTATTAAGTTGATGATTATTGTTTTGGTTTTATTTTTTTGATTGTTTAAAAATATTCAAAATATTTACTAGTTTTAACTAATTAAAATATTTAATTGATTAAGTAGGTATTCAATGAACATAATTAGAATATTTTTAAAAATGTATGTCAAGTCACAACAATTTTCGAATCTCCAAATAATTCTATTTTTACTTGTAAAATACAATAAACAATAATCTCGATAAATAGATCTTCTTAAATTATCAATTTTTAAAAGTATTTTTTACCAACTAAAAATATGACATATCCCCTTACTTTGTTGACTTCAAAATATTTTCAATTCCACATTGCGGAAACAGGTAGAATTATTTCCACAAAATATCATCAATTTTCAAATTTTAATTTCAAATCTCATAACGCCTTTGTTAGCAACAAAATAGATTGACCCCAAAGCAATCTTTTCCGTAACAATAATATTGCTCTAATATCTAATTTCTAAAGTGAGTAAAGTAAGCCGAAAATTTTATTCCAAGAACCCTTTTCAAGAAATAAAAAATAAATTGAACATTACTCGTCATTTTTTCAAGTAAATTCTTGGTCCTGAAAAAAATGTTTTTCGACTCACTCTATTTTCGTTTCATCCAAAAGAGTCCAAGAAATCATAATTCATTAAAGTTTCTAATTTTTTTCTAATAGAGATTTTCAGAAAAATTCCAAATCCTAACGAATAATGGCTCAAAATGATTTATGAATTCTAATGAAAATCACTGTTCACGCACTGGAATATGCTTTGAAAAATACAATTTTAATTGCGTTATTTGAGTAAGCGCACTCTTTACGCAAATTACGTATGTAACGCACTTTCACGTACGTCACGTAATCTTACGTTATTATTATTTATTATTATTATTTTGATCTGTTTACGTATATTTACGCTATTTACGTATATTTACGCAATTTACGTAAATGCACATACTTTTTACGTAAATGTATATTTTACATGCGTTACGTAAACAAGTGTATTCTACGTAAACTTGCGTATTATACGTGAACTTTTACGTTAACTTACACATTATACGTGAACTATACGTATTATATGTGTACTTTACGTATTATATGTTTACTTTACGTTAACTTACGTACTTTTCACTTGCGTAATTTAAGTTAACTTACGTACTTCATGTTAAATTAAGGGGTTGGATTTCAGAAAAGTTTATAGAATTTCGAGACGTTCAATCATTGGCCCCTTAATTGAATGTTATATAAAAATTACAAATTTTGAAATTTCTTTTTCTTAAATTAAGCTTTATTTGTAAATTACGCAAAACCATTTTTGACATATTTTAACCCCCCCCCCCCCTTGTAAAGTTTTTTACAAGGTAAAATTTGAAATTTAACACAGGATGTCACATTTTGTTGAACACCCCTCCTCCCCCAATAGTGTAACGTAATTTATGGATGTAGCCTAAGCAAATTAAATTAATAATTAAATTTATATTTTATCCGAGATTTAAGGTATCACATCAGTTCAACATAACCTCAAAAACTGCAAAGAGTGAAAATTATTTTTTATCATCAAATCAAAATGTAAATAAAATAGTTTTCCTAAAATTTTAAAAGATACAGTTGTACAATTTTTTAAAAAAATTAGATTTAGCCAAAATTTGTTGTTAACTATTAATTATTTTCCAATCTTCTTTGCTGCCACTTTTTGCAAATTTAAGTTTTAAGTAAAAATAAAATGTTTGCAAAGATTTTTGTTTGTGGAAAGAAATTAATAAAGTCGGTAAGAAATTTCAAAATTTTTAACCGTTTGCAACATTTTCCCTGGCAAATCAAAAGAATCCCTGAATTTTCCCTGAATTTCCTGACTTCCCTGACCAGTGGCCACCCTGATATATTATTCTTCCTGTAAATTTATTTTACACATTCTTGTAGGAGACTTTTTCTTTAAAAATCCGTTTAAAACTTGAAAAAATGTTTAAAATCAACCAAATAGCGGCAGATTTTCGAGAAATAAACAAAGTCAATTTTCTCAAAAACACCACCTATTTGTTTCCTCAAATTTTTTCTATAAATTCTTATCAATGAGAAGAATTATTACCATAAGTTTCAAGCTGCCCAAATCGTGTTTTGTAGTTAGAAGAATTTATTAGGAGAATTTTTCTGAAATTTAAGAAAAAATAGATCTTGCAAGTATTAGAAATAATTCTTTTTCCAAATAAATTGAATATTTTTACTTAAAAGCTATTTACATGTATTTAAGTAAATAAATTTTAGACAATTCATTTTATTTAAGAAGATCGTTATTTAAATTTAGACTCTTCA
>WNHD01015905.1:0-12844 GCA_011057455.1 Ganaspis sp. Gsp50 | reverse complement strand
TTATTATTATCATTATTCTTATTGTAAAAAATAGAAACAATTTTGTGAAGGAAAATTGAAAGAAACGCAATATTTCTTTCTCATTAAATCTGCGACTACTATTATTATTATCATTATTTATATTATTATTGTTATTATTAATATTATTGTTATTATTATTAATATTATTATTATTGTTTTTGTTGTTTTTATAGTTTTTGTTGTTTTTTATTGTTTTTGTTGTTGTTATTATTGTTGTTGTTAGATATTGTTTGCACTATTATTATATTCTATAATTCATCTTGTTAATTATTACCATAATCTTTTTCAAATATTAAAATTATTATTATTATTCTCATTACATTCATAACTAAAAAAACGTGATTATTTAATCGTGTCGAAAATCAATGACCTTTTGTTTTCTAGTGTTAATAAGAAATTGTGGCTCAGAAACGTCGCGTATTTTCGAGAGAAAAATGTAGGAACAAGATAGAGACTTGCCATAAATTGTCAGATGCTAGACACATGTGATAGGTCAGCCAATGAGGTATTGTACCTTGTAATGTCAATAAAGTATTTCTTGATATTCCAACAGGCTTGGTATTATTGAATATGGATATGTGGAAAGGAATCATGTTCCTTCTTTTCATTATTGCTATTCTTTTTCTCCCTTCTGACGACAAGAGCGACCTGCAGCTGCAAAACTAAAATCAAGAATCAATGGAGAGCCGTCAATGAAATCGAGGATTTACTCTCACGAATCAAGCATTAACCAAGTCAAATGCTAATGAGCCTGTCTTCCAACTAAACCTCAATAAAGTAACAATTTTTCTTTTTTTTCACTAATCTTTATCAAACGTTTTTATAAAAATATTTTAAGTTCGTTGAATCTCTTGTCGAATTTCTAAACATGTCACAAATCATCATAATCAATTGACAACAATATTATGCTTTTATTTATTTTTGTATAAAAAGAAAAACAATTAATGTAGATTCCTTTAACTGACGGAATTTAAGTTTAACGATTGTAAATAATACAAATCCCCGTTTTACAAGATGAAGATAAGAAAGATACCTGCTTGACCAACAAAGGATACCATAGACTTCAGATTTACCGACAATGGATAAAATGAATATCTATTTTACCGACAATATATACAATGACCCTCTAATTTACCGACAGAAGATAACATGTATTTCTGCTTTACTGAAAATAACGTAGATTTTAGATATACTGACAAAAATAACATAGATTTCTGATTTACCGACAATAGATAACATGGCTTTATGAATTACCAAGGATAACATAGATTTCTGATTTACCGCCAATCAATAATATGGACTTCTGATTTTCCGATAACAGATAACATGGATTTCTCCTTTACCGACAATAGATAACGTGAACTTCTGATTTGCCTACACTAGATAACATGGATTTCATATTTTTTGAAAACAGATTACATAAACTTCTGTTTTACCCACAATAGATATCATGGCTTTCTGATTCACCAACGATAACATGGAATTCTATTTTACTGACATCAAATAACATGAATTTCTAATTTACCGGCAATTGATAACATGGATTTATGAATTACCAAGGACAACATAGATTTATGATTTACCAACAATCAATAATATGGATTTATGATTTTCCAACAACATATAACATGGATTTCTGCTTTACCGGCAATAGATGACATGAACTTCTGATTTACCTACGCTAAATAACATGGATTTCTGAGTTACCGACGATAACATGGATTTCAGGTTTGCTGATATAAGATAAAATGGATTTCTGATTTACCGACAACAGATAACATAAATTTATGACTTACCAATGACAACATAGATCTGTGATTTACCGACAACCAATAATATGGATTTCTGATTTTCCAACAACAGATAACATAGATTTCTAATTCACCGGCAATATTTTACCATTTTCAAAAATGGGGAAATTTTAATTTTTTTTCGTGAATCTAATGTAAAACTATGAGTAATAATTATAATGAAAACATTTTTAAATAAACATTTTAAACATATTTTTTTAAAATTGTGTAAATGTGAAAATAACATTTTTAAAAAATTGTACATACTTTTTTTGTTTTTACATAAGGTTTTTTTTAAACTAGAATAATTTCAAGCAGAGTTTTTTTTTATTTATTTAAGTTGGCTGTAAAAATGGAAAGAAGAATGGCAACAAATGACCACCAAACTTCAAGTAGAGGAGGTTACATCATATCAGGATTTAATAAAAGATAATGTTAAGTGATAAATTAAAATTTCATACATCTACGAATCGTTCTTTGATCCTTTTTACAAACTTCTTGTAATTTTTTTATTGTTTTTTTTTTGCTTTAAATACGATTAAGAATACCGATTTCAATTGCAAAAAAAAGACGGAATCGATCAATTTTATTTTCTATATTCAACGCAAGCTATGTGGATCAAAATGCCGTTACGAACAAAGTGGAACGACAAGCAACTGCATCAGAATCGATTACTGACGTAAAGTCTAGACTCGTAACTTTATCGAAATTCTCTCATATTTTTAAGAGATTTTTTGTAAAATTTTGTTTTAATGAAATTCAATATTAATGAAAGAAATTAATTTGTTTTATTGAATTAAAATAATCTTTTTTAAAATATTAATATTAAGTTATAAAAAAATTTAAAAAAGAAATTTGATCCATTTCGTCATTTTTCAAGGTCACTTATTTTTTTTTTATAAAAATTCGTTTACGCAGTAGACACCCAGTACACTTAGGCATGCGCAATAGTCACATATTATAGTTATACTTGCGCAGTAGTTACATAATACAACTGCACATGCGCAGTAGACACACATCACAATTAAAAATGCGTAGTATTCAATCATGACAAGCGCGCATGCGCAATTGTCCTCTATGTTGAGTGTGCGCATGCGCAATAGTCATCTATGACAAATAGGATTGCGCAGTAGACATCTATGACAAATGCAATTGCGCAGTAGACCTCTATGACAAGTGCGCATGCGCAGTAGTAACATGTAGCAGTTTTACTTGCGCAGTAGTCACTCGCTTCAGTTGTATATAGACAAATAGTCCAATATAATGATTAAATCTGTACTATAAACATAAAAAACAGCTACTAATGCACAGTAGTCACTCATGATATTTAATCGTGCGCAGTAGCTACCTATAAATGATGCGCGGTAGTAACTTACGACCAGAACACATGCGTAGCTGTCATGTATGAATAAAACACATGTGCAGTAGTCATCTATGAGAAGATCACATGCGCAGAAGTCACACATGAAAAGAACACATGCGCAGTAGTCACCTATGACAAGAACACATGCGCAGCAGTAACTTATCATAAGATCACATGCGCAGTAGTCGCCTATGAGAAAAACACATGCAAAGTAGTCATTTATTACAAGAGCAGATGCGCAGTAGTCACGTATTTCAAGTTTGCAAGGTTTAACTCATAAAAATTAATCTAGCGATTGTTACCAATCATGCAAAATCGAAATTAATTACATTTTAGCAGGCGTTGATATTGAAAGATAAATAAAAGGTTTTAAATTATTTATTGTTATAAATGTATAATAGAAATCCAGTGTTTTAAAAATAAATATTTTTTAAAGCTTTTTTGCAATTAGAAATATTCTTTATTTTCCACATGGTATTTTTTTCATCTCCCAAACCATCCTTGATTTTCTTCTTCATATTCAGAATTATCAGGATGATAATAGTGGTCGTGATACTGAGGTGGAGGCAGCTTCTGAATAACAACAACTTCCTTTTTTTGACCGCTTTTAATTGCATTCATGATCAGCGTCACAAGAGCAATTTTAGCAATTATTAAACTCTTCAGTAATGAAATTTTTATTTCCGCTAATACACCCGGCAAAGTTATGAGCTGTAATTAATGAAGAGCTTAAGTAAATAAATAAAATTACAAAAATGTTATCAATAAAATAAAAACTAAGATTTAATTATGTAATTTAATTTTTTGATTGAAATAATGACATTCTTACTTGCTCCCAATTATTCTTATTTTCCAATTCTTAAATAATTAATTAATACATATATAATTTATTTATTTTAAAAAATAGCTAGTACGAAATAAAAAACAGAATCTAGACTTTGTTCGGAATGTTATTTTTTATATGAGTAATAAATAAATAATAAATATTAAATAAATAAAATAATTAACAATTTCGCCATTAAATTTTGAATAAGGAAATAAATAAATAAATAAGGAAATTAAAATTGGTTGTAAATAAATTTTAAATGAAAAAAATAAATTGTATGTTTATATGTTGTAAATAATTAAAAAAGGAACATACTTGCATGGCGAAAGGTATCATCATCATCGCTCTTATAATTTTTTGCAGTGGCCCAGTTTTCTTACCAGCTCCCCCTCCAGACCCACCACTCCCAGCGGCAGCAGGCCCACTTCCCCCTCCACCAGCGGGTCCACCACCACCACCTCTTGCTTCGACGACGGCTTCTACAGAAAATTATGAATGCCATAACAAAGACCGTGACTTTTACTTTTACATCAGTTACGTCTAATGAAGATCGTTTTACGTATCTAATCAATTCAGGTGCGCTTATAATGTTTTCATATTAATGAGATAATATCTCATATAATTTCTGTAATAATGTTTACTCTGGTAATATCTTCAATGTGATGAAACACGGATGTTTCAATTCAATAAGTACGATCTGTTTACGAGCGTAGTGGATTTTAGTTTTTAACAAAATTTTTTATTAATTATATAAGTAGTCTATTTTATTAACATTATTATTATTATTTTATTTACAATAATATTTTATTGTTAATTGTTATTAAACAATAATTTATTATTTAAAAAATTAGAGAATTGTTTAAGAAATCAAGAAGAGTTTAAAAAGACATTTTTATCAAAATTATTAAAATTTAAATTAATTTTATATATTTTACATAATTAATTATAAATTGTATTAATTATAATAATTATTAATTATATACCTACATATATATTAATTAAAATTTAAATTATTTAAATTTTTATAAAAAATTAAGTAAATGATATATTATAATATGGGCCCGTTAATAATAAAAATAATAATAATAAAAAGTAAACAATCTAATTTATTATATAATATATAATAATCAAATGCTATTACCTTGGTCTTGGTCTCAATTTACGCAGAATAAAGAACTCTACAAAAGTTTCTATTGTGATGAAAGTGTATCTTGTACTGGTGAATTGGTACGTGTCACTGAAAATGATTTTCTACCAAAAATGAAGATTTTGGTATTGTTTAGCTGTTATCTCTGAAATTATTCATTTTACCCAAAAAGTGTAAGTGACAAATTTGTTGGAAATTTAATTTCCTACAAAAAAGGTCCTATTGAATAAATCGTTTGGATTAATATTTTTTGAGATATTAGACTTTAAATTATTAGTATAAAACGGTTGATTCGATAAATTGCAAAAATTTTATACTACTCATAAGTAAAAACCTAATATCTTAATAAATATTAATCCAAGCGATTTGGTCAACATAATCTTTTTTATAGTAAATTAAATTTCCTACAAATTTCTTATTTACATTTTTTGGATGAAAATAATTATATTTGAGATAGTAAAAATCATCTTTAGTGATCTGTACCAACTTACCAGTACAAGTTACACTTTTGTCCCAATAGACATTTTTATAGAATATTTCATTCTGAATAAATTGAGACCAGAACCAATGCGATAGCATAAAATTTCGCTAAGTTATAGACTTTTGAAAAAATAGTATATCGATTTACGTGAAAATCTTTTTATGCTTTGGAAAATTCCTAAAATTACTAAAGAAAAACATGCGCAGTACTGTTAAAAGTAACAATGACATGTGCAAAAGCGTGTGAGGAACGAATAGATGCGCAGAAGAATAATGAACAACGAAGACATGCGCAGTAGTGTTGTGAGGTCTAAATACATGCGCAGTAGGTCAGTATGTAAGGAGCGCATGCGCAGTGCTGTTGTAAGTTCCAAATACATGCGCAGTAGCGTCTTGAGCAACGAACACTTGCGTGTAGTGTTATGAAGTCCAAATACATGCGCAGAAGCGTATTGAGCAAAGAAAATATTCGCAGTAGTGTCGTGAGGTCCAAAAAAATTCGCAGAAGAGTTCAAAGAACAAAATACATGTTCTGTAGTATGTCGTAAGTAAGAAAGTCATGCGCAGCGGCATTGCAAGTAACAAAAGCATGCGCAGTGGATCTGTACGCAACGAAGACATGCGCAGTAGATCTGTACACAAGGGAGATATGCGCAGTGGTGTTGGAAGGTCCAAATACATGCGCAGTAGATCTGTATGTAAGGGAGATATGCGCAGTAGTGTTGTAAAGTCCAGAAACATGCGCAGTAGTGTTGCAATAACATGCAGAGTTCCGTCTTAAGCTATAAATGTATGCTGAATATTGTTCTTAGCAAAAGAAGTGCACAATAACATTGTCATTTATGAAAACACATGCATCAATTGTCACAAAAATCACATTTAACCAATCAATTAAATTTCACAAATACAGTAATAAGTTTTTAAGTCACTTACTTGAAAAGAAGTTTCGTAGCGATATTTGCAGTTCCACATCTCCTCGTTTGTAATACATTTTGACTCCTGGTATCACACTGAAACTTTGTAGCTCTTTTGGAAAATTCTTGGCCAAAGTGGCATTATGCACGTGACCAGCGGTAGTTTGAAAAATTGTAAATAACAACATATTATACAATAGAAATGTCTGCCTATCCATTCTAACCACTTATCCAAGTCTACAATAATTGTAAACATAGCACAAAAACTTTAGGCGTATAACATTTTTCTTTCCGAACTCAGCACTGGATGTTTATAGAATACTTTAGTTCATTTTTATTAGAATTTAATTTCAACTATTAAAATTATTTAAACTATTAAATTTATTCAAACTATTAAAATTATTCAGACTATTAAAATTATTTGAACAATTATTTAAATTATTTATACAACTATTTAAATTATTTGCATATCTATTTAAATCATTTATATAACTATTCAAATCATTTGTATAACTATTTAAATTATTTGCATAACTCTTTAATTTATTTATTATTTATACATTGTTATTTAAGGAATGCGGTTAACGAAAAATTAATTGTACATTTTTATTTATGGAATATCTTTGATAGGAAATTGTTTATGCAGTATTATGCAACATCTCTATTATTTATATAATGTTATTTTACCCATCTTTAGTGAATCTTAGGATTTATGTATTATACTTTAATTCTTGATTATTATGATATTTACTGTCTAAGCAGGTACTTGGAATGAGATTTTTATCTTTAAAATTTTTAACGACTTTTAATAAAATCCTATGAGCAAGTGTTGAAGAGCAGGTGCTCTTTGTGACTAGGGAGAGGTGAAGGAAAAACATTTTTATTTATTTTGTTGAACCCCACTCAGAAAACTAGGTATCTCGTACAGGAGAGATTGCACTCTATTTTATTTTATAATAGCGGTGTTCCCTGCAGCTTCCGGATGGGCAGCCAAGCAAAAAGAATTCCACGCTCTTAACCTAGGATGCACTCTGCATCTTCTTGATACTATCATTAAAGCTAATAATTAATTTGACGTTTTTATTTTTTAACACAGTTTTCCCATTTCTGCAAGAGGCAATTAAATAATCTATTTTAAAAACCACCTTTAAACATAAAACTTGCAGAAGTTTTTAAATAATTAGATAACAGCGACGACTTGGAGAAACTGCAAAACCTTCGGGAACAATGCCACGTTGTAAAATCTTTAAATTTATTAACTGGGATCAATTGAAATATTGTCTCTTAGAAGTCTTGAGTACTTTTATAGTTAATTTATACTTATTTATTTACTAGGAGTTGTCTATATAAATTGCGTCATACTCTAGGGAGTATTTGGATCTTAAGACACTACTGCGCATATGCTTGTTACATACAGACCTACTACGCATGTTTTTAGACCTTACAACACTCCTGCGCATATCTTTGTTACATACAGATCTACGGTGAATGTTTTTAGACCTCACAACACTACTACGCACATCTTCTTTACGCACAGATCTACTGCGCATGTTTTTAGACCTCACAACACTACTGCGCATATCTTCATTACTTACGGATCTACTGCGCATGTTTTTAGACCTCACAACACTACTGCGCATATCTTCATTACATACGGATCTACGGCGCATATTCCTTGACTTCACAACGCTACAATGCATGCCTTTGTTGATCACTATACTCTACTACTTCAGCTTGACTAATGATCCTATCAAAATTCTTTTTAAAAATTTGAAAACGTTTATTCAATTATCACTTAAAACGACAAATTTATAACATTTAGTCTTGTCCCTCTAATTGTTAAATAAATAAATAAATAAACCTACGCAAAACCTTAAGAAAATTCTAAACATGTTGAGCAAGAAGAAACAGATCTAGAAATGTATTCGGAAAATTGCATTCGAGCAACTGTGGATGGGGGTTCGAATCCTCACTATTATACAAAATGGCTATATGAAGAAATTCTTCTCTGTCAACTCAAAATTTGACCAATTTTCGGTTTAAGAAAAATCAACTCTGAAAGCTTGTCAATTTTATTGAAATAATGAAAGAAAAGGTTACAAACAAATTAACCTATTTTAAAGCATGTTTTTCTTCCACTCGCACATGCTCTATTATAGAAATAAAATTTTTATGTACTTAAACTAATACCTGAATTTCTGTTTCAAGTAAATCGAGAAGTAAACATGGAATGCATTTTAAGTAAATGATAAAAGTAATTATATTATACGGGACAGGCTTCTAATCTCGGCTAAGTACCAACAGCTGGTAAGGTAGAACACCCCAACTCTCTGCGAGCAAAAATCAACTTAGTTGAGATCAGAATCCTACTTTACCGACTGATCGTATTTAGCCGAGATCAGAATCCTGCCCCTGCTTCTGTATAATATAACTACTGATAAATTAATTAAATAAATGTAAATAATTTATTACGGACCAGGCTACAAAAGATATTGGCTTAAAGTACAATGGAATTCACAACTTTTTATTTAAAAAGAGGCTGCAATTGCAGAGTACATAGTCTCAAGATTTAATAAAAATGTAAATCACGTTTCTATAATTATCCAAAATATACTTGCAACATTTCCGAATTCGTGAGGTCCATGTTCTCATGAATATCATTTGTAAACTCCATGTGTTTGCGATTTCTAGAATACATTTCTCTAAAATATAAAAAATGTTCATTATTTTTTTTTCAATACGCTAGAAAAGTTTTGTCTGAGATTTTCCAGTGTGACTGTATTGAAATTTATTATTTTATAGGCATTTCTTAGTAACTTGTTACGAACCAATCATCTCACCTTATATTTTGAGAGAAGACTTCCTTTCGTCTCTGTTCTTCTTTCATGGTCTTGTATGTTTTATTATAATGTTTTTTAAAACTTTCAAAAGCGGATTCCATGTGCTTATCATAACCATCGATAAATTCTTTCATAGGGTTAAAGTAATACATTGTTCTATCTTCAAAGAGAATTATATCCTTACATGGCACATCTGAAAAATAATTTTTTTAGTAAAAAACAATCTCGATTTAGTATAAATTAGTATTTGTCCTTGGTTATTAGTTTTTTTCATTACAGAATATAAATAAAAATTAAATTGAATGAATAAACATTAAATAAATAATTAATAATTTTTGATGAACCAATTGGATTGACTCGGATTGATTGATAAATTCGCATCTTCATAATTAAATAAATAAACATTAAATAAATAAAAATTAAATAAATTAACATTAATTAAATAAACATTAAATAAATAAACATTAAATAAATAAACATTAAATAAATAAACATTAAATAAATAAATAAAAGATTAAATAGCTTGAGTCAAATTTTAGGGTCAGTACAAACTTTCTGGAATTTTGAAGACATCTGCATTTGGTTTGTTAGAATCGTACTCTTCGTATTCGATATAATAATAATCATAAACTTCATTCCAATCTTTGTTCACTGCCTTAACATCATATTTGACTGGAATTGGTTCCACTGTGTCAGAAGAATTTCCTGTTTTCTGAATTAAGGGATTTAAATTAGAATCTGTTTAAAAATCATGACTACTAGTAATTACAAGTAATTATTACTACTAATTATTATTCATTGAACATTTTAGTCTATCTTTGTGCAAAATTTATCAAGAACGAGAATATTAAGAATGTAAAAGTTATTATAGTAATACAAGTTATATATATAACATATAGTTATAGTAAAAGTTATTAGAAAACATTTTCAAGATCAAATTAAATATTTAAACAAAACCTAATTCGCTACTTTTTAGTATCTTGTAGTGTTCCTTACCTTGTAATGAATCAAGAGAATGTGTGTTACAGTTTTGTTTCCAATTACAGTTTCCTTGCACCATTTTTCACAAACCAGCGTCTTTATTGTTTCTTCACCACATGCCTTAAAAAAGAAATAATTATTTACAACCCTGGTTGTAATTTTAAAAAAGTAGATATTTTTATTAAATTTTTTGAAAGTGTATGGATGCAGAAATGTGTTTGAAAAGTTTGAAGTTAACCTGGTATAAAATGTCGATTCGAAGACAGCAACAAATTGGAATTTATGAAGCAGCTTTATGTTAAAAGTTGAGAAAAATAAGATAAAAAGAAGAGACAAAAATTTTTAAAAAAGCACTACCTGAAATCCAGTTGTGTCAGGAATACTTTTCTGCGCCGAAACAACATCCTCCTTAGTGCCATTTAGGGTAGAACATTTACTATATTCACCATGCTCTATGTGATCTAAAACTAAACCTCCCTTATTCATTCTATATTTAGGAGATTCATCCCTTACATATTGAAAATTCGTGCCATATTCCCCTTCTTTACTCAACTGGATAGTCTTATGTGTACCTGCAAGAATTGTCCTAGTGTAACTAACATTGCATGAATATTACAATGTAAATTATCAGGAAAGTTACAAGGCAACGTTGCAGGAATATTACAATGCAAAGTTTCAGGAATGTTACAGCGCAAAGTTCCCGGAATATCACAATGCAAAGTTGCAGGAATGTTACAAGGCAACGTTGCAGGAATATTTCAATGCAAAGTTCCATGAATGTTACATCGCAACGTTGCAGGAATATTACAATGCAAAGTTGCAAGAATGTTACAGCGCAGAGTTCCTAATGCAAAGTTGCAAGAATGTTACAGCGCAAAGTTCCAGGAATATTACAATGCAAGGTTGCAGGAATATTACAATGCAAAGTTGCAGGAATACTACAATGCAAAGTTGCAAGAATGTTACAGCGCAATGTTCTAGAAATATTACAATGCAAAGTTGCAGGAATGTTACAAGGCAACGTTGCAGGAATATTACAATGAGAAGTTCCATGAATGTTACATCGCAACGTTGCAGGTATATTACAATGCAAAGTTTCAGGAATGTTGCAAAGCAATATTTCAGCAATGTTATAATGCAAAGTTGTAGGAATGTTACAACAAAATCTTATAGCAATGTTACAATGCTATAAATATAAAAATACACAAGTTTAAAAAAGTTTCTTTAAGCTGAAATGATGCCTTTTAAATTTATTTATAAAATTTGTAAATTATTTAAAAAATAAAATACATTTTTTATTGTAAATTTGTTACCTCCTTGGTAATCGATTCTGCTTAATTCACTGATGCCGTCATACCAAGCTTGAAATATTTCCCGTGTATAATACTTGTCCTGTTTAATGATAATTTTTCCTTTTGTTGTGTAAGAATTGCTAAATATTGGAGGTACTTTATCTGCAGCTAATAAGTCGCCTAAAGCAAAAAATAAAATCTATAATATCTTTTCAAAAGCAGTGAAAACTCGGTCAAGTATAGTTCTTATTTAATTTAGAGGAACACTTGCTTCATTTGAAGTAATTCAATTTATTTTAAACAAATGGATCGTCGCGCAATAATAATAATAATATGTCCTCCTTTCTTAAAGAAATACTGTCAGTTTACCACAAAACAAGAGAACTATATTAATAGTAAAAATAACCATCTTGTTATTTGAAATAGAGGGAATGGATCAAAATTTGAAATACAACAAGCTTTGCAAATATAAGAGAGTTTGACAAAATAAAAAGCGTTATGTATTGAGCGCTTTGATCACTAACAATAATTATATATTGGAATAATAATTATAATATCTTTTTGTTAGATAAATGACAGTAATTTAAGGTAAAAGAAAGTGAAAGTTAGGATAAACTTCAACTAATTTATTAATAAAGAATTTTACAATATATCAAAACTTTGAACATAGATGCAAATTATTTTATTTTTTTACGACTAGCGATGCTTTAATGTTTCATTTAGTGTCCTAGGCACATAATGAAATCTATTCGCAATCTGATTGGCTGACGCTACTTTATAGTACAAACATTTTTTTTCATTGGATTATGATGATAACAAAAATTAATATTTTCTAAAAATTGAATCAAATTTATTAGAGTGTGATTTTCTCACACCTATGTAAATGTGGTGGCAGACACTTTGAAAATTTCGAAATCAGCCACACGGCATTCGATTCGGCGTAAAAAATGCTAAAATTTAAGCCCTATAACTTCGCTATTGCTTGAAAACTGTGTTGGATAAAGCCATTTGCCTTTTCAAATGATATAACCCGAATATAAGTAAATAAATTAGTAATAGAAAAGGAAGCACAATGAAAATTAATTTTTAATACTAAATAACCGTAATTTTTGCAAATAAAGCTGAAAACAAAATTCTTTAAATAATCGTCTTTTTCAAAATTTTTGTATCTTAGAAAGTTAATAACTTTG
>WNHD01015871.1:0-11209 GCA_011057455.1 Ganaspis sp. Gsp50 | reverse complement strand
ATGGAAAGGGAACGTCCTCACCACTCGAGAACGCACTGAAAGCACGTTTTGCCCACACCACTTCTACTTACTACAAAATATTTTTAAAAATTCACCTATTTCCGATAAAATTCACCTATCGGAATCTAATTCCTTTTAATTTAAGTTTAATGCAAAAGAATTTCGAAGGTTGGTAAAATTTTAAGAGATGGAGAATTTCCGGATGGAATATTCGAAATTCTTGAACGTAACTTTACAAAGGAAGGCAGACTATTCGGGAAGACTTGCAAGGCGATGCGATGCGATGCGATGGGGATTTGGCCCTAGGAAATAGGAACAAGCCTATTCTGCTTTGAATGCATTTAGAGCTCGAGTGAACCTTTCTAAGAGAAGTAGCAGTATTCCAAATTAATAGATTTTACCTCGAGGCAAATTCTGCCTTCAATGAAAGTAGTCAACATTGTTCAAGAAGTTTTCGTCCTCGTAATTGGCCTCTTTTTACATCATTTATGCCCCAAGCATGGTATTAACAACTCATCTTTTTAATTGCTCTCATTAGTGACGCAAATGTCAAAAGTTTCAAGAACCCAACTTTTTACATTAAACCTTCCGCATTTATATTAAAAATGAATTTTCAATTTTTCCTTAATGATGACGATTTTTAGTTTATGGAGTGCTCGTCATTATATCAAAAAAATTAAATTTAAAATTAATTACAACTTTTTTCTTTACAACAAATTTTGTAAAATTAATCGTTTCGAATATCTTGTACGATAGATCAGAATTTGTAAATCTTTTAATAGAGAGAAAATTTTTTTAACTGAAACTAAACAGACGATTATTTTCTATTGCTTTTAGAATAATTGTTGATGGTTTGATTAAACATTCCTCTTGGGAGTTGGGAAATTTTCTTCAAATTGTAAATGCAGTGTTATAGAATTAGTTTGGGCTAAGTCGATTCAGTAGTTAGATAATGTTATACTAGTCTTTAACCTTTGGGGACTGTTTCTATTTCCTGTTGATACAACAGACGATAAACGTTTTGAATTCGAGTTAGTGTGCGATTATCCAAGTTCTCACTCAGCTATTTAAACTGGCTTGTGGCAAGTAATGAAATGTTGGACTTGAATCCGGTTCAATGGTATTCAGTATAACCAATATTCCTGAACAATTGAGCTCGACTTGAAAAAGATTTCTAATTATTTTAATAAAGTTTGTAAAATATTTATGTACAATTTATTTTATTTCTAAAATATTTTTACATCTTTAATGCAACTTCATTTATCACTTACATATTATTATACACAAAAAAGACAATTTTTAATATTATCACTTACATGAACAAAAATAATTAGTGTTTTAGTGCAGATTTAATTTTTTGTTAAGATGTAATCATTATAGTGTATTTTAAAGTTGTTATAAATTTCCTTTCTTCAGAATAATGCAAATATGATTTTTAATATTTTCAAATGTTTCGCGGTCACCTGGTTGGTAACTATATCGACCGCTACGCGGCGCTGATTCTCTTGCTGCAAGAAGTTGATTCTCTGCTCTAAGCACGGTTTAGTTCGTGACCATGACTTCGTGGTTGCAAATCAAAAATACAAACATATAGGTATTCTTGTCACTAGACAATATCGGATAAAAAACAAAAAGAAACATACAATAGAAAACTATTATGCTGAAATATATATCTTTATTTCAAAAAGATTCTTATGTGTAAGAAAGGGTGATGTCAAACCTAAATTTTTGCATAACCTCAAATTAAGAAATTGTTACAAACAAAAACAAAATTAAATCTTCACAATATTAGTACAATCTAGTCGCAAAATTATAAGCAAATAATAAATGAAAATCTTTTCCATGAATTTCGTTTTTAACGTTTTATATAAACACTTCATTAAAATCACAGTTTTACAAGACTGCTAATAAAATTCAATGAAGAAAATCGCTGAAGGCAATTTAAAACTTTATCAATGGAGTCTTAACTTACGGGTTTTCAACTTCCTATCCCAAGACAAAATTAACAGGTGTTACAAATTACCTCGAACTAAATTTTGACTCATCCAGTTTGACTTTCCGTTAATTAGAAGCAAGCGTCTAGAAGATGGAAGTAATTTCAAAATGCCAATTTAATGCTTGCGAAAAGTCTATCATGTATTAAAAGGACTCATCACTATTCTAGTTTACTGGAAACATATAAATAATAGATTGTAAAGGAAAAAGTTTTTCTTTCATCTCGGCTAGTTCAAAGTTTCTGCGAATTTCCTTTGTAAAAAGTTTGCATTCTCTAGAGGGTTGTATAAAATCGACTATAAAAACAGGTATTTTGTTTTAAAATAGTTTCGTCTGTGTAGAAAAGTTTCAATATCCTCTTTTGTTTCATTATTATGTTGACACCACGAAAAATTGAGTCATTTTGTGATTTTTAAAAACCTAATTTCATCAATTTAATTTTATAATTTTGTTATTTCTTTTATTCTTTCCCCTTTTTTTTTATTTTTAATATTTTTAAATATTTTCAAAAAACTAAAACTCGTTCGCATGAAATAACTAAAATTGAATGTGCTTTAAATTTTGTTCGTTTTCGATGTTCTTTATATTTCAAGACAAATTTTATTTTGTTTGCAAAAAAGAAAATTCGATAATTACATTTTTTAAAAAAAAGTGTAATAAAAATTACCTGTTACAACTGAACAATTTTACAAAAAGATTTTCTAAGATTTGTGCACGTTAAAAAGAAAGCTTGAAATTTGTAGTTGGTTATCTTGCAATTCTGCGAAAATCAAGAGAATAGAACGAAAACTTTGAATTTCCTTTCTTCTTACTTCCTACTAGTTTTCCAACTTTGCAGCTGGGGTTTATTTTTGAATCATGAATTCAGAAACCAAGTCCTGCACAACAAACAAAATTTTAGTCCTTAAATTAAAGTCCATTCTCAGCTAGTTTTCTACTAAAAATTACTAGAGTTATTAAATACAATAAATATAATAAATGCTAAAATTGCGCAAATATTGTGTGTTGATTGTTAATTATAAAGAAATAAATATGTGACGCGCTCTGTAGAAGGGGACCTTAGAAGGCAAAAATTATAGGTTATGTTTGAATGGGAAGGAAACGTTCTCAAATGACGTCGCGTACTTTTTTTACATTTACCACTTGTTACGTTGTTTTATACAGAAAAAGTACATCGTGTTACGTTTAGCAAAGATCCCCTCCTCGTAGAACGTGTATTTTTGTGAGCATTCACTAATTTTAACGTAATTGGAAGTTTCTTTTTTAATTTTCTACAAAAACAGTTTTCAATGTTTTTTCAATGTCTTGGGTTGTTTGTATACTGTCAAAAAATACTGTTTTTGATTGCAAACAATTATAAAGAAAATTCGACCCAATTTTGGAAAACTCGAGTTAAAACCGTGCGGTTAAAACTATCATCAACCAAAACCTATAATTTCTTCCTTCCAGGGTCCCATTTCCAGACTGCGTCAGATATAGTCAACTTTTAAATAATTTGATGAATCTAAATCTAAAATAAGATATTCAAACTGACTACGTTTTTCCATTGCAATAAAAATTTGACAAAAAAGTGTTTTTGAGGTTACAATGATACAAATTCGAAGTTTTTCTACAATAAAATAAAGAAGTGAGAGTAAAAAAAATGTGTAATCCGAATAGATCAAGTAAAAAATAATAATTTTGAGAGCAAACTATTTTGCATCTCTGGGACTATAAATTTCAAGAAAATGAAAGACAGTAGCAAGTGGCGGAATCGCAATCTTGTAAAATTGTCACACCACGTACCTAGATTTAATTAAGCGAGGGAGTTCAGCGAACCTGATACGATTAGAAATGATGTTGCTACCTCGTCGGAAATGTCATTTATGCAAACCAAGTATATAGACTTGACGAAGAGGATTAATTAATAATACAATTTCGTCGCAATTAACAAGAAATCACTGCAAATCCACACTTGGGAAATCAAGAGCAAAGCTGTTTTGTTATCCCTTAGTTTCCTTTCTCAAAATTCATCCCGACAATATCCTCTCATGGCAATGCATCCAGATTATTTTAAATTAATTATCAACTTACATCCAAGGTTAGAGAATTTTATTTTTAAGTTCCATCAATTATTGAAATTTTATGAATTTTAATAAATGGCATATTTAAGGATGTTGAAGGGAAAAAAGTGCAAGTTGCTAACAGTGGTTGTCAAACAATTTCTCCTCTTTTCCTGAAAATTTTCACTTTGTCAAATTTTTAAGAAAAATACAGAAACTTTTTCGAAGAAGGGCTCTCTACAAGAGCTATAAGAATGATGGATTATGGAAAAAATTTATTTTTGGAGTTTTCAACAACGAGGAAACGTATTCTAGTATTGAAACTGTCATAAATTTCGACACGGAATATGGCGGCTACACATGTCCTGCCCTCGCGAAAAGCAGGGGAACTTAAGTAGCGAACTCGCATTTCAGACAACACACAACCAGTCTCTGTGACGTCTGCTGTCTATTTTCTAGTGTTTCTAACTAGAAACTCGTTATGTATTCCTTCAAATGCTAGTTCGGTACTGAAGTTCCCCTGCCCTGCTCAGTGTAGTCGCCATATTCCACGTCAAAATTTATGTCAATTTCAATACTGGAAGACGTTTTATCGCTCGTGTAATCATCAAAACCCCAAAAATAAATATTTCCCATAATTCTTATAGTACTACTGTAGAAAGCCCTTTTTTCGAAAAAGTGTCTGTATTTTTCTAAAATAATTTTCATAGTGAAAATTTTGAAGAAAAGAGGGGTAAGTGTTTGATTTCCACTGTTAACTACCTCCACTTTTCTCCCTTCAACGTCCTTAATTAAATTATTATAGTTTATATGTTTCTATTATTATATTGTTATTAATACGAATAATAGTTTTTATTACCGTTATTAATATTAATAATTTTATTAGTAAATAAAATAATAAATTAAATATAAAATATACTACATAATTATTCAAATCGTATGTGTGTAGGAATTGGAGTTGATTAAATTTTGATAAATTGAATTTTGAGCTAATGGATATGATGTACAATAATTAATTTGTATTGAAACCAATGAATATTTCGAAACGAGGTTATTGATTGAAATTTAAAATAAATGATGTGACAGTAAATTTTTAGTGACACAGATTTTGATGATTTCAATTTAGTCTTTATAGAATTAGATATAAAACTTCCAAAAAGTATTGAAAGATATTTAATAGCATCTTCACTTAACCTCAAATTTAAAAGTCGGTTTCAACTGAAAAAGAAGAAAATTGTACTGATTTAATGCTTAACAATATTTCAAAAAACTGAACTACAATTTTCGGTAAACATTATTTAATTTTAATATTTAATTTAATTTTTAATCAGTATTTTTCTTTAAATATAATAATTACAAATTGCATACTATTTCAAGTATAATAATTTAATTGCAATTTTTTTCGGTTTCAAAATCAAGGAATCATTTTTAGCCTTTTATAACATTTGCCACTGACAGTTTGTTAGCATATCGAATTTACTAAATGATTTTCTGTTTAATAGGTAATTAATAAAATGAATATTTCTACATTTTGAGTTCTTTCAACACTAGCGCCTCGGACGGCCAAAAGCCACCATCGATTTTGTTTCTTTTCACTGCCCATGTTCTACAGTCGCGGCCATATATGCCTTTACATTTTGTCACTAGAAAAATGTTAAGGCATAGAGTGAAACTACATAGATAGAAACTCACAGAATAGAATTTTTCTAGTGACAAAATGTAAAGGCATATATGGCCGCGACTGTACATGCACTTCGGTTAACCTCGGTTTTTGACTTTCTTCTAGTTTTTCCAGCATACGTCTATATTTTCGAGCTTGTATCTTAAGATAGGAAAGCACATTTTGAAAACTTTAACCAACTGAATTATGGAAAATGTTTTAAAATAACTAAGCGATAGCAATTTTCAAAATTGAACGCAATAATTGCAACTTTGATTCTAAGAAATGCAAATTCTAAGAAAACAATGCGAATAATTTCTATGTAAAGAAGAATATTGATTTAAAATATCTTTCTCCGAAAATGATTTATCCATTATTTTTTCAAAAGTTTTAATATATTATCTTCCTTTGCAGTTAAATCTACTTAATGTTTTTAGGTTATAGATAAGTGTTAAATTTGATCCATGGAAGGAAGTAAAATACAAAAAATATAATTTTTTTATGTATTTATTGCGTCAATGCGACGTTTCTACGACTGGTGTGCCATCCTCATTTTGGAATGAAACTACAAAAAAATGATCAACTTTTAAAACAAACCATTGATATTTAAATCTTCATTAGATCCAAAATATTCAATTAATACTGATTTTGATTTATCATAAGTAAAAATGAACGTTCAATCAAGGAAAAACTGTCACCAAACATAACCTCCTCTTCGTTTGCAGCGGAGGTCCCTTTCGCCATGTCCAGTCACATATTTTTCATCGAGAATTTTAGTGGATCTTCAGTGATCTGTATATTAAAAATAATGGAAAATTACTAAAAAGAAATGACAAGCATATTTAACTTCTCGTAAAAGATTTATTGAATTACTGTTTCTACATTAATGCAATACATTTTGGTGAAATGCGAATTGAATAGTAAGATTTTAGAGTTGCTTTAGGAACGGCAAATTCCATTGCTGGCAAAGGAAAGTACAAGGACGAATTAGAGTCGGTGTCGTCACTGCATGGTACAACTAATTAACCCAGGAGCTAATTACGCCTCCCTGGTTTGCGTCCCTAGAGAATAATCCTTCTCGGTGAAGTTTTCCCGGTTCCAGTTTCCTGGCTGAATTCTACCGGAGAACACTCCCGGTTTTCCCACGTGTAAAGGAAACGCGAGGAAAGCAAGCGAAAGTCGACAATTTTGTTACTGATACTAACTTACTTCCAGTTGAAAAAAGTTGCAATTTTCCTCCCCAATTCTGTCAAATGTTCCACTTCGCAAACTTTCTTCTCATATTAAAAGAGAAAGTAAAAAAACAATACACAACATGAAACTTAATTTTTTGTTTAGTATCACTTTTTACATTCGTATCATTTCTTGATAAAGACATTTTGGAATGACATTTTTTGACAATTTTTATTTTTAAAGGAAAACAAAAAACAAAGTTTTCTTTATGAGGAAACAGTACCCAAATAGCAGCTGCTATTTGTAATAAAAGTGTAATAAAATGTAATGTAATAAAAGGAGATTAAGCTCGTTAATAATTATGACCCCCTTTTTCCTGAAAAGAAATATGGCGACTAGAATTGGCGACACTCGCGATCCTTACGGGAAAATCCGTGAGGTCAAAGGTTTTTCAATGTGACCAGCGGTTGAATGTGACAGACGACCGTCTGCTATGTTTTGCTTTTTATAACCTCAAGTGTGCGAACGTTTGAAACGTTTGAAATTAATAACATTTAAAACACGTCTTTTTTATCTTTAAACAACTTTTTAAAACAATATTACGTTTGGATAACTTATGTGAGTAAGTATTAATATTCATTTTACTAGGATAATTGATTAAAAATGTTTATACATAAATACGTTGTTTACAATGTTAGAAAACAAATTTTTATTGTTGACTTACATGTAGTGTATGTTAATTTTTATTTATTTGTTTTTCAAACACTTCTGTCATATAAACTCATTTAAAATTTATATATTTTTATAATGCTGAAGAAGTGTTGTTTATTTTTTGAGGTTACCTTACGTCGCAGTGAAATGACATGCACAAAGATGACAGGATGTCCAAATGGAGCAGAATCAAGAATTACGTTTTCAGATTTACAAAGTAAATTGGAACTCGTTAAATTACCTGATGAAAATTGGTATTACACGAAAGGAAACGAAACATTTTTTGGCTTCCAAAGAGTTGAACCGGATCTAAGAGTTTTAAAGAGAGTGGCCGTGTTTAGAGATAATTTTGAAATAAAAGTGTTTTTAAAAAATAAAGTTATGCCATTTTCTTCTTTCATAAAAATTGATAGTGTTGATGAATTTAGTAATCTATTAAAAAGTGTTAATGAATTAGACGTTAGTGTTTATGATTAGTTGTAGTGTATCATTTTTACAATTATATTACAATTATATTGTAAGAAATATTTGAAATGAAAAATATTATTTTTACAACCTAATATTGAAAAAATAACATTTCAACTAATAAAACTGATACTATTTTCCTATTTTCCACATGTGGGAACTCGTGAATTTATGAAATGAATAAGCTCTTAATACAAGGAATGATTAAGCTAATTTTTTATAACAGAAATTTTTATGAATTTATATTTTTCTATTATGATGAAATGAGATAAACGTATTTGTGTAATACGTGATCTATAATGTGTTAGATTAATTTTGATTTAATTTTTTGATTTTTTAATTATTTATAATAATAATATTAATAAGATGAATTTATTATGTAATGTAAATTGAATGTACAATTCTGATTTTAAACTGTAAAATAAGTAATATTAACGTAAGTAATAACTCCAAAATTTTTTGGAAGTAATTCTATTGTAATATTTAATTATTTGTTCAACGATTAAAAATAATAAGGAAAGTGTGTGATTAAATACGAACATCGATTATTCTACATGGAAAGTTAAATTTTTCCTATAGTTATTATTAAAAATTTTGGAGTTAGTGAGTTGAGAGAAACAAAGTGGTGTAGAAAATTTAGTTTATAACAATTTGGTGTATAAATATTTTAATAAAATATATAACTCTTTTTACAAAAAGACATTCTACTATTTCTAATATGTCCACATTTAAAAAGTCTAAAATAACTTAAAGTTAAATCATATTAGCTCGAAGACTTGTCAGTGATATAAAATGTTTTTGATTTTTTAAACAATTCATTGTTATAAACATTTATAAACAAATTTGCTTACTTTATATACTTTTTTGATTAATAAATATCTTTAGAAATTATACTTTCTTTATATACAGAGCAACCTTCAGTTTTTTAAGATTTTTGATGCGACAATTTTCTCTTTTTTTTCATTGACACTGTCAATTCACTATTGCAGATTTGCTGCTGTTTGTCTTCGACTAATTTTGCTGCCTTTCTTTTCTCTTTGACCCTATCTCTTTCGTTATTATTTTTATTCCACTGCTTCGGTAAAAAATACATTCTGGTGATCAAATAAAAAATAATAATACGTGTTATTAATTGCGAGTGTTGATCACAACCAACAAGAGGTGTGGAAGATAGTTGCGTAATAAGATTAGTTACTTTAAATAAATCATCTGGTTGAAGATCACCATTTCCTACTGTCTTCATGACTGCGCTCTCCAGTACATCTATTAAATTGCATAATCGAAGAGATGGCTATTTTAAATATTCTTTAGATCTCAATTCAATTAGCTTGTGTCGCTCTGGAATTGCATCATTTGGAGACAGCATTAATGAATTACTGCAGTTGTCACAACAAACCTTTTTCTTATTTTCCATTAAAATCGAAAACCTAGTCGAGGCCTTTCTTGCTACATACCCTGCGACATAAGCGTTTGCATACTGTGAAATTGCAGATTCGCAGTAATCATGTTCTTGTAACAAATTTGTTGCTTCGATAAGCGCACTTATGTTCGTGCCACTGTCTAAAATCGTGTCCAATTGAGCCTCCCACTGCTCTCTTCTTTCAGTCTCTTCTTTGATATCTTTAATTTTTAATAGCATGTCAAATATCTCAGTATTTGAAACGTTTGATCCTTTTCTAGGTTGAATTAAAGAATAGTGAATACCAATCGATACAACTGAATGAAGAGACAAGAGTCGGGATGATCATTTGCTCCACAACTCTCTCGCATCATTCCAAAAAAGTTCTGAAATTATATTATATTTATGATATTTCTAACTATGTAACAGAAGTAAATAATACAATTATAAAAAAAGTTCACCTCCAAGCTATCTTGGTTCAATAGCGATGTCATCAAATAACTAAAACATTTTTTGACCAAGTAGCTGAAAATCTCAAGAGCGGCTTTCAAGAAAATTTTAAGACCTAAGAAGGAACTGTCGCTTATAAATTCGTATCCTTTTTTTGTGCCACTGACTTCCATTCATCCAGATATATGATGAAATCTTGAATAATCTGTAAATATAAATATAATTTAGAAAATATATTGTTATGCTTGAATTGAAATAAAGCACCTACATGTTACTAATGAAAAGAATTTATATTACTTGATAACTTTCGTTGCCAGGTTTTAAGGCGTTCATGGGTGTTCTTGTATTCATGGCGCTAATGAGACCTTTACACCTTTTACAGAATTCAATTGCTGGTTCACAGTTTTCCAATTCTGGATGTCTATTTTGATATAATTGATATACATCTGCGACTCCAAAAAACTATTCATATTGGGCAAGAAAAACAAAATTTATATTTATTATAAGCAATTATACAATACTTATAGGAGACTTGTTTAATTTGTTAAAAATTGTGTATAAAATACCTGAGAAGCCAATGCAACGTTCATCTTCTGATAATATTTGGGACTCAAATGGTGCTTTGTAAATTTAAAGTTTGCTTTTACAGCAAAACTTGATGGATCTTCACATTCCAGTAAAGCAGACCAGAATATTAATGCAATTGTCTCATCTGGTGTCCGAAAAATTAAATTTTATTGGATATTGGATATATGATTGAAATATATTTTTCTATATACTTTTGAAACACAGTTTACCCAAATTCCTTATTGCAGATTATGTTCTATTAAGAAATTTCGGACACATTTAATTAAATGAGGGAAGTCTGAAATAAACCAAAGTCTGCGACTTAGATCGACGATATGAATGGAACTGACGTTACTTTCATTTACTCCAAATTTTTTCCCATAGATAGGTTGCAAGTCGCACCGTCTGCAACAACCGCATCAATACGTAGACCTGCTTGCTCGGCGAGAATAATGCATTCTATTATCAGCTTATGAAGCACAGTTCCTGATGCACTACCAACGCTTAAAAAACAGGCTAAGGTTTGCACCCATTTCCCTTTAAAAGGCTGGAACATGAAGACCAGCGCATGATCTCCAATCTTGCTTTTTTGGTGTGCAGGCGTATAATCGTCGAGATTAGTAATGCCTTCAAACTTTAAATTTTTACTATTAAAATTTATAGCTTTCCTAACTTCATCTCATCTATCAATAAGCATCCTAAAAACATAAATTAAAAAATACAATTTTTGTTTTCAGATTCAACGAA
>WNHD01015848.1:0-10454 GCA_011057455.1 Ganaspis sp. Gsp50 | reverse complement strand
AATTTTTGCTTTTTCAAAGAATGTTTGCTTTTCTAATATAATGTTGCAAAAGTTTGTAGTCAGGTTCAGAGTTTGTTTAAAACTTGAGGTTTTTTTAATTTATAAACGTTATTTTTTAGATTAGAATTTTCAAGGCATTTAAGAGATTTTGTTTTCCATACGTTCACACTAGGCGGGTCTAAATTTACATGAATTTTATGTATTACTTTGTATATATGTTATGTAATGCCTATTTGCAGTTAATACTGACGACTATTGGCTATATGTATTGGCTATATGTTCACTAAATTTTAAACTAACCGTAGTTACACATGTTTAACGATTGGCGCACGCGTCTCAACTCGTGATCAAACTCAACACATTAAGGGGTTGAATTGTCAACCCTTTGTTAGAAAACACGAAACCAAACATTTGTTACTTTTTTTTGTTAATGAAAAATTTATGATTTCTAAAGATTAAGATTTTTTTTTGAAATTTGAATTCATTGGTTAAAAGATTGATTAACATTTAATTTCGCTGTTTTGCAACTTATAGTGCATGATTATAGTGTAAAAGGAACATTAATTACATAATTAACTTTTGATAAAAACTGTCACCACCTTTTATCTTAAAATTTTGTCATTAATTGAAGAAGACTAATCTAATTATGTCAAGTAATGCTCTCTTGATAAAAATTGTCACTAAAGAACACACTTTCTAATTTTTGTTTTTAATTTCAATTTTTTATTTTTAGGATTTAGAATTTGTAACTCATTTAATTGTATGCTTTTTCATCTATTGTTTTTTTAGTTTATGTATTTTGTGGAAACAGAGTGGAATTATATTTCAGTGTTTCTTTAGGCGAAGATAATCGTTTTACTAAACTTTTATATTTATAATTAATTTGATAATCAATGTATTATTATTATGTCAGCTAAATTTGTAAAAATATTCTGAATTCTAATTAGGTTTGCATTTTTTACATTCTATTGTTTACTTCCAATATAATTTCAGTGTAGTTTCAATATTAGTTTCAATATAGTTTCAATGTAGTTTCAATATAGTTTAAATAGAGCTTCAATATAGTTTCAATATAGTTCTAATATAATTGAAATACAGCTTCAATATAGATTCAATATAGTTTTAATATAGTTTCAATAAAGCTTCAATATAGTTTCAATATTGTTTCAATATAGTTTCAATATTAGTTTCAAAATAGTCTTAATATAATTTCAATACACCTTTAGTTTCAATATAGTTTCAATATAGTTTCAATATTAGTTTCAATACACAATTATATATATCTCATGCATAATTTTCGTTTTTCATTTATGGTTCCAAAGAATCGAGAAAAATTAGGTTTAATAAATAAATAAATTAATCAATAGTAACTTTTTATACGTTCATTAAATGCTTGAAGAAAAATTTATCATGCAGGTTTAAAAATTAATGTAATCTTAATTTTTTGGCGACAGTTTTTATCAATTATTACACGATAAATAATCAATTTTGTCAATTAAATTTGGTAATTGATAAATAATCTACTTCTTTTAATTAGACTTTTCAAATCATAATCATGTGATAAGTGTCATTAAGGAGAACTTAAGTTTTAATAAATTTAATAATTTATTGACGATTCATTTTTCAAGAGTAGGAAAATTTTTTTTTTATTAAAGTATATAATTTGCGAATTTTGTTTCTAATCTTTCTGGGTTGTGTCAAGATTTATTTAAATATTAAAATATGCAAATTTTCCTTAAATGCCCTTTTCCTTTTGAAAATTTTCCTTATCAGAGAAATGCAAACACACAGTAATTATCTCTTTATTTAAACAATGTAGATAAAAGTTAAAGGTTTATGTTGATTAAAGTTTTATTATTATGTGGAGTAAAATATTTCAAAGTAGAAAAAGCCTTTCATCATATAATACTTTTATTATTATCATTATTTTTTAAAATTATTTTTACTTTGATTATTAATTATTATTATCATTATATTATAATGTTTTTTACATAATGTTTTTTATATATTGTTTTTTATAATTTTTTTTTATATTGTGTTTTTTATATATTGTTTTTTATATTGTGTTTTGTACATATTGTTTTTTATATATTGTTTTTTATATATTGTTTTTTATATATTGTTTTTTTATATAGTTTTTTATATATTGTTTTTTATAAGGAAAAAATGAATTTATTGGATTTGACAAAACTGATTATATAAAATTAATTTTGTGAAATTTTGTAAATATCCAAGAATACTAAAAAGTTTTGTAAAATTCAACAAACTAAATTTTTCCGTGTATATTGTTTTTTATATATGCATTGTCTTTGTAAAAGGGTTTCTTTTCCCGTATATTTCTTTTAAATAAAATAAGTAAATAAATGAAATTATATCATTAGGTATTATTATATTTTTCTTATTATTATTATTATTATTATTATATTTATTATTATATCAATAGTTTATTAAAATTAAAATTTATCGGAAAAATGTTGAACAATTTTCAAGCCTATGTCTAACTTATCCATTAATTATCGGAATTAATACTTGTGTTTTCTATAGTTTAGTGATAATAAGTTCTATTAGTATCTTTAAATTGAGATGTCACTGTACCCCTCCCACTGATTTGAGACCAACAAAAGGGCGGATTGTTTCAATTAGGATTCAAAGTACAATTAAATCTTGAATGAAACATTACATTGTAGTTTCTTTGCAACTGTTAACATTGATAATTGACCTTTATTTTTTTCCGGATCTATAATAATTTTATCAGAGCCGGCTCTTGGGGTTATACTACCGGTAACGTCATCAACCCTAGTCACTACTATTGATCGTTCGTTGAGAATAAAAATTTTAAATTGTATTTAATTTTAACACAAACTCACATTGATGTTAACACATTCAAACAAAAAACATTAATTTCCTTTATTATGTAGTAAAAGTTCTTTAATTTAATGCAAGCATACCTTTTTTTCTAAGGGTATGTTTTGTTTGTTATTTACAATTACTCGGGGAAATTGTCCTTTAGAATTGAATTAATATTGTTAGTTTTGAGTTATCGCGTTTTAAGTGAAAATTCTGCATGAGAGAAATTTCACTATTGAGCTTGCGAAGTTGCACTGAGCACGAAAGAGCTAACACTGTCTTCGAAAGACTTTTTGTTTAAGTTGCTTAAGTGGACTGGTGAGTCGCGATTCGTTTTAGTCCCCTCTTTTCCTCCACGTTATTGGCCATTGTATGCTTCCGCTAAATTCGAATGCATGGATAAAAATAATTAATAGAGTTCCGTCCATCAATCGACTCCCTTCGATAATTATTTAAATTGTATTTCAATTATTTACAATTGAAGTTTAAAATTTTTTGTTTCTCGAAGACAAGCTTTTTATATATTATTTAATTTGGCAAAATTTATTTATTTTTAATTTATTTATTTTTAATTGATTTATTTAAAAATCATTGAATGAACATAAAATGAATAGTAAACATTCATATTAACATAACTGAATATACATAAATTTATTTATTTTTGCATACAACATAAACATTGAACTTATGCGATTTCTGATTCTTTTATTAATTTTTTATGTTATTTTGTTTATTTTATTAATTTTGCACATTACTTTTAAACAAAAAAATAACAAAGAATTTGTTTTTAAATAAATTCTTGATGTTAATTTTGTTTTTAAAAGTCCATGCCAAAATATATATAATAAAATAATTGGAATTTATTAATTTATGAATTTTTTTGTATTATTATCAAATCCTAATTGAATAATTCATCCAAATTAAAATTAATGCACATGACATCTGTCCTTAAAAACAACAAATTCAAATTCATTTGTTAAAAATTAATTAATTAATTTCAATTATTTTAATTTACATACTTTTGCATGGACTTTTAAAAAGAAAGTTAGCAAAATTTTTTTTATTTAAAATAATGTTGTTTATCTTTGGGAATAAAAATTAGTTTTTCCATATGACGACGTTACTTTATTATTAAATAAACAAGTTTTATTAATTTTTGCTACCTCGTGTAGAGGAAACTTTTTTTATTATTGTTGTTATTAAACTAACTTGAGTGTATTAAAAGGCATTAATTTTGTCCATGAGAGAATTAACATTAATTTTTAATCTTATTGTTTTTTCGTTTCCATTATTGCTAGTGTTATTATTATTATTATTATTATTATTATTATTATTATTATTATTATTATTATTGTTGTTGTTGTGGTTATTTTTATCACACTTCTACTTATTTATTTACATATTTTTATCATGTATTCTTATTTCATAAATGGATGAAAATTGAAATTTAATTAGGACATAAATGCAAACTAATTAAAATCTGTTATATTTCCTTTTTTTTAATAAAAGTCAAGTATGATAAAAACGTACAATATGCTAGTCGCGCTATCTGTATATATATATATGTATATATAGCATACGTTCCGTTATTCGATTTGTTCTCTCAGAACGACAAAATTGGTCTTCCTTTAGCTTGACTGATCTTTGATTTAGGTCTTAGAATTTTAATTTTATATTTAAATGTTTGTTATCTAATTATTGATCTCTTCGAACTTAAACAATTTTAATTTTTAATTTTTTTAATTTAATTTTTTATTTTTTTATACAATACATTTTTAAAATCTTTTTTTAGTTATTATCAAATTATTATTAACACAGAGAAAAAGGTATTGTTGGACCAACAAAAGAATTGTTAATTGTTGAAACAACAATTCCAATTTGTTATAGCAACAAACTAATTTGTTAGTTCTATATTAACAATTCCTTTTGTTGGTACAATAATCCCTTTTCTCCGTGAAATTCATTAGTTATTTATTAAATTCTATTGAAATTATTTAATTGATTGAATTCATTTTTATCCTCGTTTTTATCTTAATTATAGATATAATTAATTAAGATTATTATTATAATAATAGAATTATAATTATAATTATGTAATGAAAACGTATTGTTAACAAAATTTAATTATTTAATGTCACTAGGTTCATTAGTTTAAAAAAATAATTCAAAATTTGTTTTCTATTTTAACGTTATTCTTTGTGCAAAAGAAGAACGCTCATTGTTAAATTTCTTTGTTGTTTTTTGCACCAGAAAAGCTTTATTGAATGCTAAAGATTACTTACTCATTACATTTCTCCAGGTTTTTTAAAATAATTTTCTATGCATTTTTTCAAAAAAATGATCACATCTGTTAAAATTAAATAAGTATGTTTGTAAACAATTTTTAATTGAAATACTTAATTTCAATATTTATATTTTTATTTTATTTATATATTATATTTTCTAAATATTCTTGTTTATTAATATAAACAAGAATTTTAGTATTTAATTCAACAAGTATTTTAATTTAATAATATGATATATGATATATCATATTATTATATTAAAATACTTTCTCGATGAGAAAGTATTTTTTAAAATGTCATTTTAACGTAACACTACAACTTTTTAGTTGTTTATTTTATTTATTTAAGAACAAAAAGTTCCTGGGGCGTATTATATTTTATTGTAATTAATTAATTGTCAGTTAATTACTAATTATTCACAAACTTTTGTAATTTGTTTACTATTAAAAGAATTAAAATTCATATTGAATTTTGCACTAAGAACCAGATGAAATACACAAGAAGAGTAAACTGAACAAAGAGCTGATGATGCATACAAATTATTGTAAATTTCGCGGATGTTTTTTATCACTTCTTTTTATCTTGCACATGTGATTTAAAATTTATATTTTTTTGTTCAATAGAGTGTTTACTTGTTTTAAAGCAAACTTGTATTTGTTATATAAATTAATGTACTTTTAGTGGAGAGAGTTGCTTAAACAAAAATAGATCTTTCACGAGGCAATCTTTATGCTACATGTGCATTGACTTTAATACTTTCAATTTCTTCTCTTTTTGCTTTTAATTTCACACGCATTAAATAAAGACAGAGTATCCGAATCTGCCAGCAAGTTAAAGAGAAATTATTCTGAAAAAGGCTTTTTTTGTTAATTTGAAAAAAAATCTAAAATTTAATTTAAGAAACATTTTTTAAAAAGTTGAAAACTGTTTATTCATTATTCTAAATTACAATCACTTGAAAAATCATTCAATAAATACTTACTTGCGTTTAAAAGGCGCAAAATAAATTTAACAATATTAAAAAACAGTAAAATTTATTCTTAAAAGACAACAAATAACAATGTCTAAATCGTATCAATAGTCTGCGATGTTTTTGAAATTCTAAAAGTTCAGATAAACGAAAATATTTGTATCCAAATGTACATTATAATAAAAAAGTACAGGGTGCACTGACAGTGAATGTTTCTCCTTTTTAATATAATTTATTATATTATTTATTATATTTTATTTATTTCTATTATTCAATTTATTTGTTATTTTTTGTCATCCTTGCGATTCTTATTATCTTTGTGTTTATTTTTCATGTTTTTTATTATCTTTAATTTTCTTTTCATCACTTTTTGCTTCCTCATAGGGAAGCATTGTTATTTACGTCACAGTTTATTAAATATCTTTAGAAAATTGTTTATCAGTTAATTAATACTCAGAATAATGAACAATAAATATTTCGTTCATTTGAATATTCAGAATTTCATACAATCGTTTTGTGTTTATCTCAAATCGTTGCGAACAAACGTGCTGGGCTTGAAATCCTATATATTTTTATGTTGTTTAATGATATTTATTATAATGAAAAAGTTAATCACTTTTTGTCAAACTAGATAAAAAACTTTTGCAATTTTATCCAAAAACACACATTCGCTTCAATTTTCACACTTGCTTTGTGCAACAATCCTTTTAAGAATTGATAATTCGTTGACTCTGAAAATTATAATTATTGCAATAATTAGTTAACAATTATTATAATGATGGATATAATAATTAATTAACAATTAATTAATAAATATTATAATAATGAGTCTAATAATTTAATAACAATTAGTTAATAAATATTATAATAATGAGTATAATAATTTATTAACAATTAGTTAATAAATATTATAATAATGAGTATAATAATTTAATAACAATTAGTTAATAAATATTATAATAATGAGTATAATAATTTATTAACAATTAGGTAATAAATATTATAATAATGAGTATAATAATTTATTAACAATTAGGTAATAAATATTATAATAATGGGTATAATAATTAAGTAATTATTGTAATAATCAAGTACTAATATAATTTGTAAAATCTAATGAGATTTGCTAAATTTACAAATTCAATTCTTATTTGTAATCGACTTGAATTTTTTTATCATGTGAAATGCAGAAAAATCTTCTCATAGAATCTAAAATTTAATTTTTAAAACTGCTAAAGCTAATTTGCAAATTTGTTTAATGCTATCTACCAACTTTCATCTATTAAGTCTATCGTACCATTTGCAATTGCACCTCAACTTAACATTAAAACTTTATATTATTAACTAAAAATAATATTTATCATGAAATAACATTTTTTATTATAAATAAATGAGAAGACATTGAACATTTTTATCGTAAAAACATAATAACGAAATTAAACTAAAAATAGAAAATAAGTATTAAAAAATGGAAATTAGGGTACTCTTTTTTTCTTAGGTATAAAAATTGTAAAAAAGCTACGTAATGTAAAATTTTTAAATAATATAAAGTTTTTTATTTCTTTAATGTTTCTTATAAATCAATTAAATTTAATATTCTATTTAAATATTTTATTAAATATTTTCTAAATATTTTATTCAATATTTTCTAAATATTTTATTCAATATTTGCATCAACAAATATTAAAAATAAAAAAAGTATCAAAAGTCGATATTTTAAAAAGTAAATTGTAATAATCAATGTGGGAACATTTTTTAATTAACAATAATTCATTAAATAGTAATTGTTGATAAGACCAAAACCCTAAAAAAGTTTTTAAATTAATCATTGCGCGTTAGGTACGAGGTATCACCAGCTACCATCTTCGAAGCATTGTAGTTTTACATATTTACATGTAACTAAATTTCACAAAAATTGTTTGCAAAAAGTTTCACCGTTTGTTTCTTACATTTAAAAATCCTTTATTATTATTGTTAAATGTTTGTAATTCATATCAAGAATGGACGCAATTTTTGTATCATGAACTTTGACATTTTTTTAGAATTTCACTATCGAGTTTTTCTACATTTATTTCTTAATTCAAAACTAATGTCTCATCTATTGTTTTATTCTTTTCGTTGAAACCTTTTGCTTACATTTTTCAAGCTTAAAATATTAAATTCGTATTTACAGTATATTTTTCTTCCGACAGTCAAAATTTTATGTTTCGACTTTCTTTTGGAAGAATTTTTAAAGGGCAATTCTCAGGCATATCTTTTTGTCTTTTTTTTATTAGTTACTTTGAAGCAGTCTTTAGATTTCACACGAGCTGTATTTTCTAGGCCATTTTGAAAACCGTTTGAATCTCAAAAACGCTCTTTTATTTTGAGCTGCACTTTTTATTAATATTTCCAATATTAATTAAAAACATTTTTGATAATTGTTTTCAAACATTTTCGATAATTGTTATCAAAGATTTTCGATAATTGTTATCAAAGATTTTTGATAATTATTGTTATCAATTATTTTTGATAATTATTGTTATCAATTATTTTTGATAATTATTATGCTCAAGATTTTTGATAATTATTATGATCAAGTATTTTTGATAATTATTATGGTCAAATATTGTTCGTTAATATTTTCAATATTGATATTAAATATTTTGGTTAATTTTATGAAAAATTACCTATTGACAAAATTACGTTATATAAAGAGTCTTGAAGAATTATTTAATATTATATTCTATTCATTTTGATTCCCTTTCTGAATTTTTGAATTCGTGCATAACTTTTCACAGTTTTGTATCATGCACATTCATCTTAAAATTAATTTTTGTCAAATTTGACTTGAAACAATCAAATCAAGAAAAATTTGATTAACAAGTTCTTTCGGAATATTGTTTAGAGGAACAAAAAAATTTCAAAATCGAATTTTGCCCTGTTGGATCTGATCGAAAATTTCTGGAGTTAATAACTGATAACCATCTTTTGGATGTAGGTAATAAACCTTGTCTCGTATCCTCTTAATATCGTAACCATCTTCTTGAAGATCCTTCTTTTTCAATTTGAATGTTCCTGTAAATTAAAAAATCTTTCAGTTTCTTTATTCTCGTTATTTTGTTTTTTTTAACTCTTAACAGAAAATGCGCTTTTAAAATTAATAAAAAAATAAATAGAAAAAAAGAATAGAAAAAATGAATAGAAAAAATGAATAGAAAAAATGAATAGAAAAAATGAATAGAAGAAATAGAAAAAAATGAATAAAAGGAATATAGAAAATGAATAGAAAAAATGAATAGAAGAAATAAGAGGAAATCAATAGAAAAAATGAATAGAAGAAATAGAGAAAATGAATTGAAAAAATAAATAGAAGAAATAATTAGAAAAAATGAATAGAATAGTCTGAAAGTAAAAATTGATTAATATGCATTAATCCATTTTTGTTTATTAACATTAAATTTGTTTAAAATGTGCATTAAAAATGGTTGAAAGTAATTTTCAAAATACCGGTTAAATCAATCTTCGTTAATATCCTAATGAATTGAGGCCTTGCGTAACTTGGCAGATGTTCTTTAATATCAGAAGAAAGACGTTTCATGTCCAAACTTCCATTCTCGTCGTAAATGGCAGCCATTCCAGCTCTGCCTTCTGCACCTCGAATCTAAAATAAAAATTTGATTTTCATTCACTTTTAAAGTGATATAACTTAAAGCTCACTGTTTTGTAATTTGGTTTTTGTATTTTAAATTAGTTTTTATATTTGCATGTTGATTTGGTTTTTAATTTTTATTTAATTAATTTTGGTGATATTAGAATAATGATCTAATATCATTATTCTATTATAATTAGAATAATCATCTTAGTGTTCTTATAATGATCTTAGAATAAAATGGAAAACTCACTTCAACACCGTATACGACACAATCTCTGTAATTAACATGATTACTGACAATGCCCTCAATTTCTGAAGTTGATACATTCTCTCCTTTCCACCTGAATGTATCTCCAGTTCTGTCTTTGAAGAATAAATAACCAAACTCATCTGCTTCGATAATATCACCTGTGATATTAAAATTTTTAACTTTTTTCTTAATTCGTCTTTTTTATGTTAGTTTATTTTAACCATAAATGGAAAGAAATTATTACAAATTATTATGAATATTATAAATTAGCAATTATGTAGGCATTACAATAATGGATAATAATGTATAATAATGCATGATAATGCATAGTAATACATAATAATGCATAATAATGTATAATAATGCATGATAATGCATAATATTGCTTATTGAATAATTTTAATGTAAATATTAGTTATCTACTGACCCGACAAAAACGCAGAATCTCCTTTTCTGAATACATCATAA
>WNHD01015845.1:372-11078 GCA_011057455.1 Ganaspis sp. Gsp50 | reverse complement strand
GAGTGATTGATTGGAGAATGAAGTAAGGATATGTTATGTAATTGTGTTGTTGTTGATGTGGAGCTCATTGTGTTTTATTTAATTTTGTTATATCTTCTGGAATTCTTTTTATATTTTATGTATTGGAAATGGACGGTACTGTCTGAATAAACTTATATTAAATTAGAGTTTCCTTGTGTTACTTTGGCTCAAAGGGTTAAATGATTAAAATCAATTGTAATCTATCGTCAGACGTTTAGGCCTAGATGTAGACCCTCATCAGTGACATTTTTATTAACTAAAAAAGATATGTTTTTGTTTTACATGTTTGAAAGTTATTTACATGGTGTGATGTTAAATTCAGTAGGAAATTGTTACATTAATTAAAATTATTAGTAATGACATTTACTATTTCTATTTTTGAAAATAATCTATTCTAAGAAATGCATTATAACTCGTATGATGAAAGTTATTTTATTATAAGCAAAATTACATTTAATATATTATTTAAGCAATTTTTTGAAAATTCTTTGAAATAGGTATTTTTAGTTGTATATGAATTTTTAAGTACCAACCTAGAAGAGCATATGAAAATCTTAATTTCCTATTTTGTTAATCCATTGCACTCGTTTACAACATTGCACTTATAAATAGTACATTAAGCATCTAGTGGCTAAAGCCTGTCTTTTATTTGCGAGACAAATGTTTGAAACACTCGTGTCCAACTCGGGCGCCTTCGGCGCCCTCATCTACCGCTCGTGCTACAAACATCTGTCTCGCAAATAAAAGGCTTAGCCACGTGTAGCTTACAATACTTTTTATTCCAAAGGCACAAGAATAGTAAAAAATATGCGCAATTCAATAACTAGGTTTAGCGGTTAGAATTAGTGACGGTTTCATCTGTCGAGTACTGACAGGCTTGTAAACCTAACAAAAAATACGCGCGTAAATTCAAATCATAGAATTTCACGACATTTCATTATCTTTTCACATTGATTTCCTTTGACATTTTCTCTGGTGAATATTGTTGTTTCGTGAATTTTCAATATTCAAAACTTAAAAAAACAATGTTTGTAAACATTAGAGTTTAGGAAATTGATTTAAGTGCCTTTTGTAGGTTATAAGACATTTTTCTTTATCCTTGTTATTTCGAAAACAGCGATTGTTAATCTGCGATATTGATATACGCATAGTAGCAGTTCCTGGTAGTAGTAAAAGGCATCAAGGGGGGTTTGGGGGGCTTGCCCCCCCCCCCGACGGTGTCCAGAGGTAGAGCCCCGGTCAGGGGTTAAAGGGGCGAAGCCCCCCTAAACAAAAAAACCAACTCAAAAGATAAAAAATAATTTGTATGTCAACCGTAAAAAGCAAAAAAACTTTGTTGACATTAGATTACATTAGTTCCTTCCCTTTTTCCCCCTTTCCTCCCATATTTTCCCCTATTCTCAACAAATCCCCTAAAACCCCTAAAATCAAGTACTTTTCCCCCCTTTCCCCTTTTTTTTAATAAATCTTTTTTATAATTTTTCAACAATATAACTTCAGACTACTTCAAAATACTGTGCTTTATATATTTTTTAATACTTCAAAATTTTTCTTTTTTTATAATCTAATCTTTAATTTAAAGTTTATTTTTAATTGTTATTTTTTAATTTAAAATTATAACATTTATTGATATTTAGATTTTCATTAAATTTGATTTTCAATAATATTAATTTACAAGTTATATTGTAATTTTAATTCTAATATGATTTTAAATTTAATTTAAAATTATTTAATTCTTAATAATTAATTTAAAATAAATTGTAATTTAATTTACATTTTAAATTATATTTGTTATTATGTTTTACCTTCCAGTTAATTCGAAATTGTTTAAAGTTTTATAAAATATTTATTATTTAATTTATTTTTATTTTATTATTTTGTTTTAGCTTTTAATTTAATTTTAATTAATTTTCAATTTCGCGATTAATAAAAATTATAAAAAGTATTCTTGTGAGTAAATTCTGTATTTTTTGTTTATTAGAAGTGGTACAAACAGTTTTACTATTTTTTTTATTTCTTTATGTATAACCATGGAAAGTTTTTACATTTACAAGTAGTTTTACAATGTTTTTGTAAATTATACTATCTTAATTATTTTAAATCTTTGGTGAATGCAAGAATAGCTTAAAGGTAAAACCATAATCAGACTTTTAATTCAACTCTTATTTATAGAAACTTATGACATTCAATTAAATTTCAAACTGAAAACACGTAAAATAGACTATTTAAGTCAAAATAGAATTCAAATAAAGGAACAGTCGTATTATAACAAAGTAGAAACTCATATTGTAATCACTTAAAGTTGAAAGTAATGTTACAATTTTCAAATTTAAAATTTTTGTCCTTTAAAGATTCATCAATTATTGAGGGGGCTAAGTTTCATTTTTTGCGTTAACATTTATTTCTTGAAGTTTAAGTCGTTTAGAAGATGAAACAGATGATGAAGAAGCAGTTTGGCCAGTCATCTGGTTTGAAATAAGACTACCTACATCAGTTTTGTTTTTCAAGGACTGATCTATATATCCTTCGGCGACTGCATCGGTCTTCCAACCACCATGCCTCTTTGAAGTTGGCATGGTGGCGCCAGCGTTAACAAGCATTGTTGCCGACGATCTTCTGAAGCTATGGCCGGTATACGATTTTGGATCCGAAAGATTCAAAAATTTTGCAAACTTCTGCGGTGTTGATGCGAATTTGTTTTTTCCTATTGGCTGAAAATAATGCAATTTTTAATACACGAGCAAATAAACTCAATAATTTAAATTATTCCTAGTTGTATACGTAGCTGAAGGCATTCCAGGAAGGGGATGTGGGCTTGCCCCCCCCCCGAAGGGGGCCAAGGGTAAAGGGGGCTCTTAAAAAACCAACTCAAAATATAAAAAAAGCGATAAAAAATTTGAGTTTAAGATGATGTCATGATCTTTAAAAACTTGATTGAAATTTATTTTTGAATATAAAGAATTAATAAAAATTAAACAATTATAGTTATTCAGAAAACGTACCTGTACAGTACATTTTCCCTTTTGATAATTGAGGAAGAACCTATTTGTTGTAACAGCTTTTGGTCGAAGATTCATGTACTTTTTTATGTACGAGCAATATTGTTATGTGATTACAAAAGAACGAGGCTTATCATTTTTCGTTACAGGTGTATTAATCAAATAAACATTTCCTTGAAGTTGGATGTCTTCAACAGTGAGTTTTAACAATTCGTCTCCCCGAAGAGCACCAAAGATTTCAAAAATTGTGATAACCTAAAAAAAGTGCTTATTCACTGATTTTATACACTATAAAACTTTTATTTGTTTTGTATAAGTAGTCATAGTATTTATGTATATAATTTTTTAAATCCATAGAATTATTTTTTGTATTTATTTTTTTATTTATAATTTATTTTTATTTATTAAATTTATTGTAATTAATTTTATTTTGTATTAATTTATTTATTTACAAATAATTTGTTATTAATTATAAACTGATTTATTTGTTTATTTATTTAATTGCATGTTCTTGATTTTATTTTGAATTCTTTAATTATTATTTTAGAAATTTCAATGCATGATATTGTCTTTATCATATTTTATATATACATATTTTACATGTTGTTTTAAACACTCTTTTAATATTATTAAAATTTTAACTAATTTTGTAGATTTCAAAAAATTTACTTCTTGTTTTTAAATAGTCTATTATAAAACTTCACTATTTTTTTCTATATTTTATTGTATATTATTTTATAAGAAACTTAGATTTTCATATATTTATTTACATGTTAGTAATTTTATTTTAAAAAATTGTTATTTTTATTTATTTCAGAAAATTTATTGCATGCATTATTTATTGATATGTGTATTTTTTAATTTCATAAAACAATTCTTTTTACCTTTTTATCAAGTTCATGCTCATCAGAAGCAGTTTTCAAAAAAGTTTCCAATTCCATGGCGGAAAATATTTTCGATTTTTTTGTTACGTATCCTTTGGATTTTTGTTTTCAAAAAGAAGAAACTTCAGTAAATTTGTCAACGTCCATTTTTTCTTTTAGGCTAATCATTGCTTTTAACATAGATAAATTTGACCATAAGGTCGTTGGTTTGTACTCTACTGATAGTTTCTTGAAATATGCAAGGAGAACTTTTCCATTAGTTTCGTCTAATCCTTTCGATGTTTTCCATATCGTGTACAATGTATACGCATTTTCGTAGGTTTTTCTAGACTTCATCGGTATGATTTCTTCTAATGCAGCATCGGCCAATTCAAGAATTTCATCCGGCACTTGATTTATTTTAGATTCACAATTCATTTCCACTGATGAACAAAATTTGTATTAAACCGGTAAAATATACCAGCAACAGGTGCAGAAAGCATGGATAAGAACAGAGGCGGCCATTTGCAGTTCTGAGCATCTCGTTAGCTGAAAATGAAGACCCTAGCATATCCGACGGAATACGAAATGATCCGATTGCATCACGTGATTTGAATAATACGGTCTTCTGATTGGCTACGATGGCTTCACAATATACTACCCGTTCAGCTATAATAGACCCTTACAAATATCGAAACGGTATCAACTACAAATACTACGTATACGTCAAAATAAGAACATTTTTAACCTGTGCTCTCATTCTTAACCTGCTTTTTTTCCCTTGGGGGAAAAAAAACTTTTCTTACCCCTGGGAAAAATTTCTTCTTTCTACCGTTCATTCACAAGTACAAAAAGCGACATTTTTGTGCCTGTGGGATGAAAACAATTTTTTATCTTTTGTAAACGTATTTTTTGTATGTAAGCATAACTTTTTAAAAACTTTATTTTCTATTATTTTAATAACAGAGAGTGTTTCTTCCTCATTTTTACGTGTTGTCGTGTAAAGTGTTAAAAAACGACTGATTCATCTGTGAAGGGTCTGTTAACAGGTTCTGGGCCATGTGTTTAGATTCGTATTGACTTTAGGAATGTATTGTGTGTTTGTAGTGTCATATTACTTTCATAGGGGGTAAAGAAACTGCGTATTTTATCTTGAATGTTTTCTTGTTTTGAAATTTTTATTTTTTGTTTATCATATTTTATTTTATTGCTTCCTCATAGAGAAGCTCTGTTTTACCCCCAAATTTTCGATTTTGAGTTATCATCATTTCTGGACGTTTCTCAACCCCAGGAGCTCAAAAAACATGTTTTTGAGAACATGTCCGTGTGTGTGTGTGTGTGTGGGTATGTGTGTACATACTATGTTTCGATGAATATCACAGAAACTATAATAGCTAGAACCATGTTTTTTTCACCAAATTATAGGTCTCGCAAAGGGTCAAAATGTGATATGAGTTTAAACCCGATCGATCGATTATAACTATATTTTGATCGAATTTTAAAATTTTTAAAAAATTGTTTTTTTAATATTTTATAATTTTTATAAAAAGTTTAAATGTAACTCTTTTATCCCTTTTGCACTTTAAAATCACATTGATTGACCGTTTGATGAACTTTCTAGCTCAATTCTATCCAAAGTTATTCAATTTTCAAGAATTTTCAATTTCGAAAAAATTGTTTTTTCAAATTTTTTTTGCATTTTTTTAATAATGCTTTAATTTAAAGATTGTATTTATTAAAATTTAATTCGATGTGGTTGTCGAAATTAAACTTTTATTTTTAAGTAAATTTTGTTCTGAAAAAATAAACCGCTGGAAGAGTACACCGGGCATCTGAAAGGACTCGAACCCCTACTAGTGGCTGCCTTTCCGGGGACTTACAACTCACCAGTGCACCTAACCAACACGACCTGAACTTCTAACAGTTTATAATTTCAGAACAAGCCCACTATTCATCATGGAGGGAGGGAGAGGTCCAAAAGTAACAAAAATAGGGCTACGTGGTTTAAGAACGCTCCCTTACCATACGACCATGAAGTTTCTAGATAGTTTCACTATATCAGAACAATCTTGTGGCTCTATACCAAAAGCTTTGTTTTATTTTTTCTTATGTGACAATGTTTGTACACATACGACTCGGTAACAAGACTGCTACAGGTTATGATTGTAAAACATTAATTATACATTTTAACAACAATCTCCATATTTTAGAACGATTGATAACTTATAATCTAAGAAAGACGAAAGCTTGATTATCTGACGGAGAGATTGTTTATCCGTATGCACAGATAAAAAAATTTAAAAGTCATGTCAAACACTTGTTATTCGGGAAAACTATGTATTATTATAATATTAATTTGAATTTATCACTCGGTGGCACTTAATAATAATAGTGATTATATCGATCACTCCGAGTCAAATTATAAAAAATAAATAAATACAAAAATGGCTGTGCCACCGAAACGTTAAAGAATAGTTTTTTATTTATTTATTTATTTTTTATAATTTGACTCGGAGTGATCGATATAATCACTATTATTATTATGTATTATTATGTTGTTCGGAGTCCATTACATCCACATAAATATCACTTTAATTAATTTTCAACACTAAAATTTATCAGAAAGTTCAATTTATTACATAGCGTCACTTTTTCACGTCAGAATCATTTTTTATTGATTCACTTTTAGAGAGCAAATTAAATTCTAGGTTTAGTAATAAAACGAAATAATTATCCAATTACTAAAAGGAATTTTACGTATTCAATTAACAAAAGAGAACATGGATTTTAATTATTTAAGTTATATTTTTCTCAGATATAATAAAAAATTAAATTTCGATTTTCTGACTCAATACTGAGATTTTTAAATGCAGTTATGTGAATCGCACAGAAATTAAATAGCTTAATAATTATATATTAAAAATTAAAGTTATTCTGTTTCTTTTAATGATTTGACAATCTCTCTTCTTTTTACTTATTTATATTTGAAGTTCAAAAAGAAATATTGTTTTTACTTGATGAGCTTTAGAGATTTCCAGAAATTGTTCCTTAATAAATGCTTTTTATATATTTTTACGTTTTGTATAATAGATTTATTCATGTTTTTTAATACTTTTAGTCAAAATTAGTTAATCAAGTAAAGTTCTAGTGTAACGAGTATTTTTTGTACTTACATACCCACGATATTTGTTTAATCATATTTTTCATTTGACTTATATTTCTTTTATCTATTTGTACTCTGCGAAAAAGAGTTTCATGGTTTTTTTCAATTTTTTTTATCCAGTAGTTTATGAGATTTGAATGTTTTAAAATATGATATATTATAAAATTTTACCACATTAAATATTCAAATACAGTAGTCCCTTGCTTTATGCCGCTTTCAGTTATGCCGGATTTGCGTTATGCCGCTCAAGCGGACTTGCGTTATGCCGAATGAAAGTTGCTCGCGCATCATGTTGCAGGACCGTATTACATACATACATACATAGTAGGTTCTAGAATTTACGTGGAAGCCGCAGTACATATACTTTAAAAACATTTTATTTTTAAAATATAAAAAATATAAATTTTAATTCTAATCATTAATTAACATGTTTATTTATTTAAAAATCATGTTAAAATTTAAAATTTGGAGTCTATTTTACCCACAAAAATACAAAAATATTAAATGGAAATAGATATTTTTACACAGTTTTTTCGTTTAAAATATAGACATTTTTCTTGTACCTTAAAGTTTTAATTATCAAATATAAAGACAAAATTTGAGAATAAATATAGTAAAAGTCTATTATATTGTATACTACCTAGGCCGTAATTACCAAAATACAATCAGTATTGTATTGTACAGTGAAAAGTATGGACAATATTTTCTTTGACAAGTGTTTCTATTCCACTATTCAGTTAAATAAATTAATATTATTCTACGGTACAATTCTATTTAATATAAATTGTCCACAAGGTAAGTGTTTAAAACTTTTTCATTTTTCAAATTGTAATGGAGAAATTACATCAGAATATATGAATGCATTAGAATTTGAAAGTAAATTTTAAAATTTAAATATTATTTTATAAATATATGGGTAAATCAATTTGTAATATTTGCAATACATATTACGGGGTGATATTACGTTGACATTAACATAATATTGAAATTTTTAATGATTAAATGTTCTTAATTTAGATTCGACTTGTATATAAATTTTAATTCAGTAGGTGAAAAATTAATGTTTTCTCTTTCAAGTCAAGAATATAAATTTATTATTTATTTACATTGAAACGTTTCGACTTTCGACGAAAGTCATCTTCAGTCATTACCTATGTGAATTGTGTAAAAGTTATATTCGTCGGTTAATATAACTATAATATAATATAATAATACAGTTTCTCTAAAATTGCTATTTCATTAATTGTTTTAACAAATAAATATTATTAATTATAATTATTGATCAAGGAAATCTACTGAGCTGCAGTTTTTTTGAACTTGTGAATTAATTACGTTCACAATTTTATTTTGAGTTAAATTAATCAACATCACAATAAACAATAACTTGTTATAATTATCAACTTCCTTTGTAAGGCACCAAGAAGGGTGCATATTTGAAGGGTGACATGACAAAAGGGGTCAAGTGCCACTTTTTCGAAATTAAGATTTTTCCATAAAAAAAATTTAAAAATTCATTTACACATTTCTGTGAAAGGATTTTCTTTTTAATTACGTTTTTACACTAGTTTTTAATTAAAATAAGAATCACAAAATGCTATCAATTTCTGTCTACAATTGCAATTTGATTTAAAAACAAAGGAAAATAAAATCGATATTTTATGAATGACATTAAATAAGTTTAAAATCATTATATTTTTAAAAGAAAAATGTCGTGTAGAAGCAATAAAAAGAGATTTTTAGAATAAATTCCCGTTTTTATTTTTTCTTTTTTTTTTCAAAAAATGTAAGGTTTTTCTGAATAAATTATTATTTTCCTGGTGAAACAAAACAATATCTCGAAACGGTTTTCTTAATTTTTTTTTAAATGACCAACCAAATTTTCAAATATGTTTTTTTCGCTTCCTGAAAAATTTGAATTTGGCACTTGACCCCTTTTGTCATGCCACCCTTGATTTTTTCTAATTTTGCAATTTGTAAATTTATAACAATCTTAGTGAGAAACCTTCCAATAATTATTAATCTTTTTCATTTTTTTGCATTTATAGGGGTTTTTTAAAATTGCTCAAGGTATCTCTCGCTTTGTTGATAGCTGAAAGTTTATGGTTTTTCTGTTAAAATAAAATTTCCATTTTTATAAACAAATCCACTACTTATTACTAAATTAATAATAATCATGCATTTTTTCTAGATATGAAAATGGGTAAGGATAAACGAAACCGTAATAATTTGACTTTAGAAGATAAACAGAAAATTGTACAGCTTTTAACTAAAGCGAAAGAAGAAAAAGTAAAAGTAAATTATACCAGCATTGGGAAACAGTTTAACGTGTCTTGTAGAACTATTCGTCGAATTAGGGACAATATTGAAAATTTGAATGATAAGTTACAGAATGCAAAATACTCAGCTACTTTTTCAGACAGAAAAAGATTTCCAACTGAAAATGTAATGGAAGAAAAATTATATGAGTGGTTTAAACAAAAACGAGACCTAGGAGATCCGATATCAGGAAATATTTTGCGGGAAAAAGCACTAATAATAAATGACAAAATAGGTGGTAGTAATGATTTTAAAGCTAGCAAAGGTTGGTTGGCAAATTTTCAAAGAAGACATGGGATACGAAGTTGCTCGATTCAAGGTGAAAAACTGTCAGGAGATGCAGCAGGTTGCAATAAATTTATGGAAGAATTAAATACTTTTATGAAAACAAATAATTTTGAATTATATCAAGTATACAATGCAGATGAGACGGGCTTACTTTGGCGGACTCTTCCTCAAAAAACACTTATAGACGCCTCTGAAAAAGGGGCACCTGGATATAAGTCCAGCAAAGAACGTGTTACCGCGATGGTATGCGCAAATGGGGACGGTTCGCACAAAATTCCGCTTTTCGTTATTGGAAAAGCTCAAAATCCAAGATGTTTTAAGAATATGAACATGAAGCAATTACCAGTAGAATATGCTGGACAATCAAACGCTTGGATGACTAGAGATTTATTTAGACGTTGGTTTACTGAAGTTTTTATGCCTTCTGTTTATCAAAATCAAAAAGAAAGAAAAGAGTCATATCGAGTTCTTCTCATTTTAGACAACGCGAAGTGTCATTTATCTAAAGATGAATTAGAAGAATTGGATAAGAATTGTTGTGTAAGTATTTCTGAAATAGAATATGTACTCACTAAATCTGCATCAGTAGAAATCTGTTAATTTACACTGAAAAAAAAGAATTCTTGGTTCAATGCAAAAATGCATTGGATCTAATCCACTTTATTATTCGATTCGGACCTAGAATATGTATTCTTGAATCAAGAATAATTATCCTTCATTCAAGTATTTTTTCTTAATTCAAAGTATTTATTCTTTATTAAAACTTACAAATTCTTGAAACGGATCGAAAATATTCTTGAAACAAGAGTAAGTTTTAAGTATATTTTTATTCTTGTTTCACGAATTCTTTTTTCCCAGTGTAATAATTGTAGCTATGTGCAAATTATTAGATTTATACTTATGTAAATTTAAATAACATAGTAATGGAACTCAAATTAATATTTATCCCTTTTTTTAGGTTAAATTTCTTCCACCCAATGTCACTGCGTTGATTCAACCTATGGATCAAGGAGTAATTGAAAAAATGAAAAAGTTGTATAGAAAGAGTCTTTTAAG
>WNHD01015841.1:0-14319 GCA_011057455.1 Ganaspis sp. Gsp50 | reverse complement strand
GGCGCTTGGCAGTTGGGTTGGATCGACTGTTGGAGATAACCGGTGCCTCTAACATTTGTCGGATTATTTCAATTTAAAAAAATAAATAATTTGTTGACAGGTTGGATAAACCTTTCTTTGACTTGCTGTAATTATTAAATCAAAATCCATCTAATCTTGCCTTCATTGGCTGGGTAAGAAGATCTTAATTTTTTCTGTACTAAACAGATGAACGGTATTTTATCCTACCTTAAATTTTTGGGTAAAGAACTCTTTGTCTTACCGCTATTGGGTTGATAAAACTTCCTCTGAATTGCCCTAATCATTTAATTAAATAAGTATATTTTTATCTTTTCTTTGCTGGACGGGTAAACGACATATTTTATGTTATTTCTAATTTTCAAAAATTAATCAGAAATTCGGAATTAACAATCCCAAAACCCCCAGATACCAAGTTTCATAAATATGTTAAAAATTTATCAATTGATCCGCCATATACAATCCAACATTTTTAATATTAAAAATATTTTTCAAAATTTACAATCAGCTCTCCCAAAAACCCATGGGTATCAAGTATCATAAAAATGTAAATTAAAAAGAAATCGGCCATTTTGTATTGGCCATTTTGAATTTTTAAATTTTGGTGGCAGATCTGTAAGCAGCTACTTTAAAAAATACCACATACTAATTTTCACTTAAGTTAGTTTGCATAATCAAAAGTTACGTTGTTTTAATCACTTTTTTGAGACAGGGTATATCCCAATGAATGTTAAAGGTTGTGTACAAAACTTAATTTTTGGTTTTTGAGTCATAAAAGGCAATGTTTAAACCTTCATTTGGTCCTATGCGAACAGATTTATTGTTTGGCTTTATTCATTTACATACGTTTAAAAAATGCTCAAAATGGGTGTTTTTACATATTTAAATCTAAATTGCTTGAAGCTTAGAGCCAATCTAATATTTTTATGGACAAATTCTGATTCTACAAACAAAATCCTATAAGAATTGGCTTTCATTGGTTGGGAAACAAAATTGACAACAATCATTGATTGATTCAGTTATTTGTGCGGAGAGGGTCAATAAACTGGAGTCGAATTCAATCAAGGTATATTACTCTTTACTTATGAATAATCTACTTACAATTCAATATGAATATGAATATGAACAGAAACAATTGTGTGACACTCCAAAAGTGGTGGATCAAATGGTCACTGTATCTATGCGTTTGTAAATAAATAAATTGCAAGTATCAGTAATTGCTACGGGAGGTATACCTACCTACCTTTTTTTATTAAAAAATTTTTAAAAATTAATTCAAATTGAATTAAGTAGTACATTAATTGTCAATCCTTTCGCGATATGTCACTGTAACTGAAATTATTATGAACTAGGCCTGTGAAAAACGTGCTCTTAGCGCACTTTCTAGCGGAGACGAAGTTCCCCTTCCACAAGCCAGCACTTTCGCCCGTCTTAACACACTTACCACAGCCACGCTTCAATCGCTGTTTTTGTGAAGCTCTAGAAATTGCATTAGAAGCTGGTTCCACTTCAAATAATGCAGGCCGACAAACTTCAAGTTGTACATCTAACTGACCCTGAAATGTGTTATTCTTTGTGAAAAGTTTGGTGAAATTTGTCATAAATTTGGAACCATTTAAAGTCGAAAAATGGAACAAAAAACAAGCTGAAAAAAGCTCCAAATCTCCATAACTTTGGAAATGAGTAAATTAGAAGTTGACATTTGTCTAACGTAACCTCAAAATTAAAGGTATAAGGTTCAAATTGACTCTCATACGGGGCTCACTTTGAACTCGGGTTCCTTCTGTGATTTTAATTTTGACCAAACTCTATCACATTGAGAAAAGGAGGACACATATAATCAGCGACTATTTCACATCCAGAAAATTGGGCGACGGGAATAAGTGCAGTCCGAAGTAATGAAGATTGAAATGCATTTATGTGTTTTCTCATAATCCTCTTTCGGCATTTCCGTGGGAAACGGATTTGTACGTGCGAAACGTATAGGTACTTATGTGTCTGTACGTGTACGATAAATAGAGATAATCCAGTCGTTTGTGTGTTTCGAATGAGATATGTCCCTTGCTCGCACACATGCTACCAGAAACCACGATATGTGCATGGGCAGGTTTTCTCATAACCAAACAGAACTCACTTATCATATGCACGTTAAATGTTATCGTTTCATTACTCACACGAACCCATATATCGTCTGCTAAAATTATGTCCAATCCAGCGCACTACTGATAGGCCAAACACTGTAAAATATCTTTAGGATAATAGATTTTGTATCATCAATCTCTACAGTAAGCTTACTCAGTAAAAATATAGTAATTGAAAAGTATTATTATTTTTTAAAATGTTTTTCTGTGCCTTTGTTTTGTACAATACAATTGAACAGAACCATTATCTTCAAATGAATCCTTGTTATTTACAATTTCTGTTTTTAAACTTTTTAAATCTTTTTCAATTCTCAATATTAAGTTTTTTAACATTTTTATAAAACTCTGTTCGAAGATTTGAACTCTGACTTTTAGTGTACTGGAGTATATTAATAAAGATTAATATATTATTTATAAAATCTTCAACTTCATACAACTTTCTACGGTTCAATTGTTAAACAATTTAAGTATTTGAGCAGATAAACTGATAAAAAATATTTTTAAAAAGTAAAAAATGAATCAGAATTTTAAGAATACTTGAAAATGTTTGGGAATATTGAAGAATATTTTGGAACATTTTAGAATATATGGGAATATCAAGAGAATATATGGGAATATCACAAGAATATATGGGAATATCTAGCAGGTGCACGAAGAATATCGGAGTGGACTACCCCTCGTGAATTTAATCTGATTTTGTTTCGCATAACAATGGTAAAAAGTTGACTGATAACAATCGCTAATTTTTGTCTGATCTGACAACCTCAAAATTAGAGGTAAATTTTAAAGTTACCTTCACCATTTGACCTTTGACCTTTGAGTTACGATTCGTTTAATTTCGAGGTTAGGTTTGATTTGATCATGTTATACATAATCCTGTTAAATAGAATTTACTTGCAGTTTTTCCACAATCAGATTTCTTTTGTTTAATAAAATTCTGTAATTTATAAGAATCTACAGATAACAATGATTTTTTTATTTCTTATTGTAATATTCTCTTTAATATTTATTTAATTAACTGCAGCGAAAAGAAAATATCAAACGAGGTAATATTCTAAATTAACATTAATTACAACAGAATATAAATGCAAATATGATATAAGCTACAACCATATATATGTATAACTTTGTTTTTGTTATTGTTTGCGTAGCAATTTTGATTTTCCTCTTGGTTATCTTTCGATGTCTGCTCCGCTTTCGAGCAAAGTTGCCCAACTGTGGCCACGGACTAGTCTGTGCTACTGTTTAAAATAAGCCCGGATCTGGGAACCTGAAACTTTACATTGAAAGACGACTTTAGTTTCTGTGGTTTAAACCATGAATAATTTTCCGTATAATATATTACTTTAAATGGAATATTGTTCGAACCTCAAGAAAAAAGCGTATTTTTTTAATTTGCTGACAAGAGTGTAGGATAATCGTGATTTATTTTAAAAAAAGCTTTTTAGCATGTTGAGGAAAGTGTAGGCCGATAGTTCGAAAAGTACAGATTGTTAGGATCCACTTCACTTTAGATTTCGATTTCGATAATTCTTTTGTTTATCTCTGAAGACAGATTTAGCGACTTTTATCCCACTCCATTTGGAGGACCCTTTGATCTTTTTATCTGTCTTTAGTCTCTATTCTAAAAAGCACGATTTTATCTTTCCAGTGAAAGAGAAATAAGAAAAAGGGAGTAAGTGAGAGACGGCCAATGAGTCGAAAAAACATGCACAATATCTCGAGAATCAACTAGGATCCAAATCAGTAGCTGACCAATTTATAAATCCTTGGAAAAGTTACATGAACTTAAAATAAAAATAAGAGAATATTTGTGTTTAAACCAAACGACTGCATATTTACGATAAATTTTGTCAACTATGTGACGTCAGGAAACGTTTTTATTATGTGACATTTTATAGCAAGATTTTGCAAAAAGTTCAATAAAATCTTGACTTTAAGGTTAGCTCAATTTCGGGGTAAGACTCGCATAAAAAGTACAACTGTTAGTGAAGTACCAATAACGCGTTAAGTAATTAATAAGTATTCGAAAATTAATTAAAAGAGCAAGTAACGCAAGAACCTATTTTAGCGATACATGTTAAGGTTATGTTTACGAACTTACCGGTGTCGCTGAATTAAACCAATTCCTTCATGATTCCTGAATACGCAGCTAGAGTCGTAGGAGGTTGTAATAAGCACACTTAATAAATGTCCATTAATTTAATTTAATGATAAACTTTAAGAATTGTGTGCAAAAGTTTTGCGTTGTCGGTACGTCGAATTCTCGCTTCTCTCTGAAGCATGTATTCATTCATCGGTAGAGGCGGTGATCACATTTTGTTTTGGAAGCACCCGAGTTATCCCGAACGCTTACGTAACACGCATTGATGAAAGCGCGGTAAAATTGTGTAACTTAAATATGATATATCATAGCGCCGAGAATCAGCGAATTTAAATGCGTCCTAACGATTTGATCGTTACAATCATCATTATTATTAGGTACTATTATTGTTATTATTATTATTATTATTTTTTGCGAGGGTCATTGAGTGGAATTTGCTTACAGATGCCGCACTACTGACAGCCCGACCGACTAAACCACTCACCCTATTTCTTTGGGACCCTGTATCCACCTCCGGAACTACCTTTCGGCATTTGCCTTCAGAGTTGGCGTCCCTCATCGTCGCCGGTGCGACGTTCTCCTTCCGCGGTATTTTTCCGTTTACGCCTGGTCGTGCATCTATCAGAGACTTAAGCCTCCGGCGGATCCAGGACAAAGCGTACTGTTACGGTCGTGCCGGAATCCTGGACATTCTCATTTGGCCCTAAATGCACTATTGCGTCATGCACGAAGCACAATCATCTAAGACACTTTGAGAAAGTCCATGGATTCCTCACGCGGCGCCTGAGCGCCTCTGCTTTCTTCGCCACTTCCAGAGCCTTCCGGAAAGCAGCACATTTTCCACTGCCTGAGACATGGTCGCAGGCCGCTCCTTCTGTTTAGCTGCACAAAAAGCAGCGCATACTTGCATTACAGTTGACAGGAGTGTGGCCAACTTCTCCGCATTTAAAGTATGCGGAGGATCTGCCTACCCGCAACACGTCTCCTTACGCAGCAACTCAGGAAGCCAACCTTGACGTGGCCAAGGCCCTCCAGAGTTGATGCTTCTCGGCGCGTTGCGGTTACCAACGCCAGTTTAGTCATCTTTTGTTTTCATTGAGAAGCTTCACCTTCCTGTTTTCTTTTGCAGTCCCTAGATTTTTCTCCAGGGCTGCCACGACTTCTTTTTCTTCGGCTAAACTGTCCAAGTCTCGGATTTCCAGAGTTACCCTCTAGTCCTCCGGCACCTGGTCAGTCGCCATCGCTCCAACTATCTGCGTCATCTTCGCGGTAAACGCCTACCTGTTGGAATCTCCACCTAACCTTAAGTGGAGATCTCCTTTCTGCGTCTGCCTAACCGCTGTAACTTCGGTATGGCACAACTCCGGATCAACTTCCTTTCGGAATTTCCCAAGTACAGACGCGTACGTCTGTGCCTTGGAAACCCGAATGAGCATCGTAGATGCTCGCGGTTGATCCGGGGCTGTGCTTTTCTTCATTTCGCTTTTTTCTTCTCCTATTCTTTCTTCTTTTGAGGAGCTTTTACTTTCTCGGCGTACGACCCCTCTTTTCTAACTTTTCTTGTGTCATCCTCTAGACTGCTGAGGGTCCTCTTTTCTCTTTTTCTTGTTGCCATCACAACTTGCCTAATGGTGTCGGCTGCTTGCTGCTTTCTCTTTTCCTTCCTGTACTTATGAGAGTCCTCTGCGTAGTCTGAACCCCTATAGTGTTTTTCGTCCACTTTGTCAGCTTCAAGATGCTTCTTTTCGAGGTCAAGTAAGTAAGCCTCAAATTTCTTCAAACCGTCTTTGACGGTTTGGTTGACGTTTGGCTGTTTTTTACAAGCCACGAATATCTTCTGCAGTTCTGTCTGCATCATCTTGACGTAGTTTAACTCCAGTGCTCTCACCTGCAAGCATTCGTTACGATCACTCTTGCAGCTGACATAATCATCGTGAGGAATGTTGCTGAAGATGCTTCTGCAACTTTGAACGCTTTTTCCGCTTGCTATGCTGGCAAGACTGTTCATACTGGCTGACCTTGATGGTGGTTTGTTCTCCGCAAACAACTCAGGTGGCTTTAAAAACGATCGCTTTTCTTCCCTTGATGCATTGGATGCTCCGGAGGCCAAGAGGTCCACCTTCGGAGCACTGCGGTCATTGGATGTCGACGCCTGGGAGCCCGCTTGCCCACCCACAGCCGCCGTTACTGGGGTATCCCCCCCTGCAACGTAAACTTGTTTTCTTGTTTCTCCATACTTTCATCTTGTTTTTTGGTCTGTATCCCTAGACCAAGAGCAAATATCAGGTACTACCACCCTTGCGAGGTGGACCTGAGGCCAGAGCTTTCGTTTGCCATGGTCGTTATCGCATTGCTGCAAAGAGCATTGATGCAACGACAACGTAGCCCGGGGAATAGGACGAGGACCTCGGAAGTTGACGCATCTCTCACAGAACGCAGAGTGCGAACTGATCACAGAGTGATCCCCCATTATTATTATTATTATTAATTCTTACCTACAACAAATTTTCCTATTGTTCCCCGATTTAGTTAAGCTAAAATAATAAAATTAAAACTTAAGCTAGGTAGGCGTCTTAAAATAATTTAAACAGCTCTTTTCATTAATTAGTAAACAAATTTATTACAAACAAACTATTTGTACCATTAACCAAAAAAGATTCTCTGTCTAATAAATTGATAAAGGGTTAGAGATGTTCTGCAAAGAAAACAAATGGATTATTTTTATGGAATGTTTTCCATTTAAGGATTGCTTACAATTAGAGTATATTTGGTTTTTACCTAATGATAATAATCTTTTGCGTTCTTCGGTTTTTCTTTTTGGATGTAGAGACTTCGCAGGCCTCGATTTAGTTGTGGATCTGTACTGATGATCCTTGATGATTTCGCTCGGAATTCAGGAAAGCAGGTGAAAGAATGTTGTTTGATTTAGACAATTCCCTATGTTTATTCAAATAAATCGATTTACATTAATTTTTAAAAATATTTCGGAATACTATAATTAATAAGAAGTATTAATAACTATTAATTTAAAATCGTTTAAACAAATAGAGAAAATTGTTTAATAATTTTAGAGAAAATTGTTTAATAAAATTAAAATATCGATTGTTGTTTTGTTAAGTATTATTATTAGTGGAAAGAAAAATGGTTAAATGATGAATAGTTACTAATAATTAGTTAAGTTTGTTTAAATAATTTAATACCAAAAGTAAAATCTGCAAAGAGAAATAATATTCTCGTAACACATAGCTGATTAATACTTAATTATTATTAATAATCATATTTGTTAAATCAATTTATTGATGTTGTCTAAACAAAATTGCCCAAAATTCGTTAAACACTTTTGAAGTACCTTAGTTTGAGAATGATTATTACAATTAAACAATACATTAATTATTATCTTAGCTTGTTTAAACAATTAATTAATTATTTTTTACCTTAATTGAAATTAGAAATGTTAATTACATGTACGATTTTATTTTATATAGACATTACATAGTTATAGTGATTATGATAATTATATAATTTTTATTTTTTAATTAATTAATTGTTACGGGAAGTGATAAATACAATTAATATTCGCTTGACTTTAATACAGCAATTTTTCTTTTTAAAAGAAGTAATTAAAATCATAATTGTTTACTTTCAATATAAAATTTAAAGCATATATTTTAGCTGAATTATCGTGAGCTTGATTAGTTATTTCAACACGAGTTTTGTCAAATATAGAAATTCACGTGAGTTTTGCAATTAACGTTCATTCATTACCAATGCACGTATTCATCTGAATCAAAAAGTTGGAAACATTTTCAGGCTTGCGTCAACGTTCTAGAGTTTCGTAGCCTTCATTCTCACATTTATTCATTTGACACTGATTACACGTAATAAGTGTGCAGTTGGGGACTAGGTCGACTAATAAATTTTACGGTAAAACATAATTTAACTGACTAGAGAAAAAGTGGCTTTCCGTGATTACGTCTGTAAAAGTTCCCAGAGAGACTCTTCCATTCGTCTTTCTCGTTGGCTCACGAAAACAGAACCGTAATTCATATCGACTTGGTCAAGCGGAAAATTTTCGATCGTCTGCAAAAATCAAATGCAATTCTCACGTGAAGATCAATCTTGAAAAAAGTGGTTTGCCACTCTATATTAATCGCTGTGATATAAGAATTTTTGCGCTCTTGTAAAGAACCTTACTTATGACTCATCAATTTCCCAAGTTATCGGTAATTAATTATTCATGTTGTGCCGAGGTGCAAGCATTCCTTGTTCGACAAAAATATGCGGGTTATAAACAAGACAATGAGATACGTTTTTCAATATGAACGCGCTTTTGAAATTTTTGCATATTTCTAAAAATAACTTTTATTGTATCGGCTCTTGTTGATTTTAATTTGTTGTGATATTACTTTGTAAACGACGATGTTGCCTAAGAAAAATTGAAAAAGAGTCAAATTTGATCTGTACGTTTATTTCTTAAACGGCTTTCTAAACCTTTCTAAACGTTTCTAAACTGCTAAGTTAGGAGTGAAGCTTGTATGTGTTGACTTTATATGTAGTAGTGCCCACGCGAAACTATGGTGGGGATGCTCATTCCTCTCTTCTTGCCTTTCCTTTTCTGTTCAAAGCACAAAACGATTTTTGTGTAATATCGACTTTAGTCTATGATGTGAATATGTCTCCCACCATTAGCATAGGTAGCCGTACCAGCTAGTAGCGAGTAGGCGTTAGCGCATCTTCCACGCGTCGCTTCCTACCCTTCTCCATTCAGTTGCTAGAGTGGGAATCGGGTGATATACTCGATTCTCACCTCGGAAATCGTCAGTCTGATAGGAACCAAGACTCGAGGTGCTCCTCGGTCTTAGGCCTAGGTGCTCAGGCTAGGCATTCACCTTTTCAGGGGCTCCTGTAAGGTAATGCTGGATAGTAGTTGGGACGTGTGTGGGAGCTCCCACTACGCCACCACTCTGTCAAGGAGCACTCTAGAGCATCTAGAGAGACTTGGGATACTTCAGGAGTAGAGGGTCCTCTCTCTCCAAGCGTCAGCACTGGATCCGGAACCCCTTGGTGAAGGATCCCCTAGGCACTTATCGAAATAGTAAAGGGGCACCTCTCTGTTTCGATGAGCTGTAATGGGCTACGAATTGTAATGGGGGCACCCACTATAATTCGTGGCATAGTCCAGAAAGACCTCCCACGTCCGGAGAAGAATGTAAAAGAGGGGCACCTCTTTGGCATCTAACTGGTCAAGTTATCACAATTCTTCCCTCGGAGGGGATTATTGTATCAAAGGGTAGGAGAGAGACATCAGAGGCAGGATTTCTTCTTTGTAAAAAAAAACCGAAAACTTAAATTTCAGTTTAGTAGCTAGATTTTGAATTCGATTTAACATAGGCTCAGTTTAGAAATCTAGAAATAGAGAACTAGAAATGTAAACAATGGAACATACAGTTTGATTTTGTGTAATTATTTTGCATTTTCTTTATTATCTTAAATAAACTTGTTACTTTTTAATTTTATTAAAATCGATGTGTTGTCAATGACGACAAAGAATTTATAGTTATGAAAGTAGCGTATTCGGAAACAAAACTAATTGCTACATAATATGAATGGCCAAAAACGGAACAGATATGCTATTTTGATACCCATCTCTGGCACAATGTAAATCATAATTTAAAAATTGAAATACAATAAGTTATAATTAGTTTAAATATTTTCTCAAAGCTTTGCAATCAAATAATCAGGTTCTTGTATTCAAATTTTCATTTTATTTCATTTTAACTTGTATTTTAAAACACAAATTGTGTATAAATGGGTTTTATTAACATAAAGAAAGCTATTTTTTTCAGTGTAGATTCAAATTTGTTGATTTCCCTTGAGTCAAAGTTTTTAATTCAGTTAAAGGTATATCTGAGTCTGTATCTAATATTCCAATGTATTTTCAAAAAGCTGCTTTAATTTTACTCGTATTTCTGCTTCATCTATGCATACATAAAGATTTACGAATTACTGTCAGAATTACTAAATTGTAACAGAAAAACTTTAAGATTTAATGTAATTCAGGATTTTGAAACACTCAAAATTATCAATATCACTCAATCACATTTCCACATTCTCAATTTAATTCTTCTTTTCTCGTCAGATTTCTCTAAATTAATTATATTAATAATAATGATAATTTTAAAATTATTATAATTGCTTTTTTAATCAAGTCAAGCAGTATATAGATTATTTTTGGCTTTCTGCATTTCAGTTTTAAAATAAATGACCCCCATATTCGGGGACATGGACTTTGAAGACCCCCTTGGCACCTTCCGCTTCCAATCGCTTATCACAATTGATTTTTATACATTAAAAAAAGTAGCAAATGACACTTGTAGACGAAAGCAAAATTAATGGAAATTTTTGGGACACTCATGACATTAAAAAAAATTTAATTAAATTCATATAATTTAATTTTATATATTTGTGTAGGTCTGGATGAAAAGCGACCACTTTATCGGTTTTATTTTAGGAAATATTTGCAATTTTCTAAAAAAATTCAAATTTTCGATTTTTCTTTTATTGCTGAAAATCAAAATATAAAAAGTGCTCTTTTGAATCATGTATTTCTTATAACTTTGTGGTAAACACGTTAAAATCTTATTTTTATTTTTTAATTAACATGGGAGCTAATAGAAAACTTGAACTTTAAACTTGTTTTTCTCGAAATTAGGTTTTTGACACTGCCAACTTTGTACCCTTTCAACTTGGCGAATTTCTTTCTTTGAAATTATTATTATTATTATTATTATTATTTGCAATATCTAAGTTAAATTCCACATTTGGCAAGTTTCATGTCCGCTTTTAAAGAATTTTGAATTTAATGTAATCGATTCATGAATAAATTTAAATTTCGCGCAGGTGTTGCCAACCAAATTCCCCGTGCAGAAATTTTATTTTCAACGTGACATGTATTTTAATATGGACTCGACATAGCATCTTTTGCAACTCAATAAAATGTTCTTTTATTTCACTAAACTGGAGATTATCGTAAAATTGGGCCAATTTGTTGAACAATTGAAATATAGTAGAATTATTTCTTCCCAATTAAGTTGTAGCACGTTTTTTGTTGTTTTTGTAGCATCTTTAAAATAATAGGGATAATAATTTTCTCTGCATAAAAGCTAAACTTAAAAAGACTGAAAATTATAATTTTTAAATATCAATAGAATTTCAGCTCATGTAACGTAAATTGATAAATGTAATTTTTCAAACCATGTAAGAATTTAAAATAAATTTTCAAAATTCATCGATCAGTTTTTGCGGTACAGGTCAATTTTTGGCTTTAAATTCATTACTCTTTTGTTCAGGATTACTAAAAAATAAGAGAGATAAATACGGATTCGCAGACAATACATTCGCAGGAATCAGCGAAAATGATAATTGATATAATAATGAAAATAAAAAAAATTCATTTAACAAAACTTTTGTTCTATCTACCAAACTTTTTTTTAATGTTAGTAATATTTTTATCTTTGCAAATAATAGTAATGGTTTTTATAGAAACTAAATTTAAGACCATAAAAATGTTTTTAAATTGAAATAATGGATTCGACATTGCATCGACCGTTAAATTTGAGTAGATAATGGATTCATAAGGCCATTTGCAATCTCAGTCGAATCACCTTCAAATTCACAATTTAGCAATTGAGGAACAAATAATCCAAAATCTCAAGAAGCATTTACTTCACCAATTGGTTTAATTTACCACTGGGAATAAAGCGATTCATTAGTCTATCCGGAATTTGTTCCATGATAACTTATGTCATGGATTTCCTCTAATATGGATAAACCTAAGGCATTAATATTGATTTGCTCACAATCAATGTAACCAGACTTAGAAAGCTTTATATAGGACACGAAAAAATTAGCCCTATTTCAAACATTATTTTTTGATAAAGAATTTCTCTTTACTCTTTAATGAAAGTACAAACATAAATTTTTGTTTACTTTCTTGGAGTGGGTTTAGTTTTAAAAATCTTTGAGATTATTAATTTTCCTAGTAGATGGATAATTAAACTGAAACGGTTTTGTATTTTGAAGCTAAGACGTAAGTTTTCGTTGTATCGTGAATGGAAAGTTTATTTTCACTTTGTTAATAGAGTATAATAGCTTGAAAAAGGAGTATTCCCAAAACAATATCATCAAGGTGTTCTACTTCCTTTGATGTCAAGCTCGTTGAGTGCATCCCTAAAAGACTAAAGGAGCTTTAACCAATTTTCTTTCTGCTCATCAGAGTTCTAGAGTAACCTCTTCATTTTATTATTATTTTGTCGAAATACAAAATCTCTAGAAAAAATAGGAGTTCATTCGAATTCAAATTGAAGTTCAGTTCATCAGAAATCGTTTTTTGCACAGAAATATAGATAAATAGAAAATGGATTAAAAGTTTGAACTAAATATTTTTAATCAAGCAAATAAAATATTTAGAGCAATTTGTCAGGACATAACTATAATTTCTTTCTTACGTCATACAAAAGAATTTTCCAAATTAAATAAGACCTTTCTTAGGATTCTCGTACCATTTTTATTATAAATTTAATCCTATGAGAAATTGCGTCTTTGTTAGAAAGTAGTCAGGAATACAAGAAGGGAGCTTAATATCGCGAGAAAATTAACAAGAGCTCAAAGAAGATTAGTTAAAACGGAAAACTTCTCTTAGATATTAACCCTTTGGATATTTTATACTGCAAATTCTTGCTGTGCTGCTTTTGTCCAGTACACCTTGTTATCTCAAAAGCAGACCCATCCTTTCAATATTAATAGCAGTAAAATTCAACTGTTAATGTACATAGAGCCTGCAATTGTAATACCCTTCTTGAGAAAAGATCCAAGTTCGAAATTGCATTATGAGTTGTCGACAAGAAATTACCCAATATTAAGAAACTTCCTCTGCAAGCCTTTAATTATTATAATTGCACCGTGTAAAACATTTTATAATGTGCTTTTCTGAACGAGAAAATAAATATGGTGCATTCTTTACGAACGGGAGACCCATATCCCCTCAAAATGTATTTGACCTAACGAGTTCTAATAGGGCTTAAAATTTATCTCTTTCTACTTTTTAATGCAGCTATTCTTGTCTACAATTATAGGCAAAGTGTCATAATTCAAAATTCAAAATATCATTGTCCTTGGGAATAATCAATTATTAACTAAAAGTTATTCTAATGCACTTACATTGTATCTTAGTTTTTGTTGGTCGAAAAAACTTCAAATTAGAGTCATTTAACAGCAAATTTTATAAGCTTTACAACGATCTTTTAAAGAATTATATTTGTCAATTTTGAATAGATTTAGAAGCTTTTAAAGACAGTCATGTTTTTGTCGAGTCAAGAGAACAATGGGATTTAAGCTTTAAATTACTTTCGAACATGATTGTAATAATTAATTCATAACTTTTGAACCTATGAAGATATTTAAGTTGTCTAAGTCTCATTTTAAAGCTTAGAATGTATCCTCTTACACATGTGAATTTTAATTTTTTCCTATAACTTCTTTAGAAAATGCAGCCTATCAAAGTTGAACAATGAAAATTCACTAAAAACGAAAAATTCATCTATCTTTATCACGTCGTATCTTTATTGCTTTTTATAAAAAAAAGTTTATTCTATGGGTATTTTTTAGCAAATGTTATTAGCTTTCCAACGATATGTTTAAAATTTACATACGCTAATTTTTAACTGATTTATCACTGTTTAAAAGCGGACATGTTTTTAATACGAGTTTTGCAAGTGGTCTCCCAATTTTGGATGCTGGGATATTTATGCTTCTTACTTTGACATTTAATTTGTTTTTAACTATGACATTTTTCGCTAGTATAGATATTAATTGTTCGGATTGCTTCGGTGTTTGGATAGACTTTTGTACATTATTTAAAAATGAAGTATAGTTACACTTATGACTAACACCTTTAGCAATTGAGGAGCGGCGTGCAACAACTCGATTAGCGCTCGAAATTGCGTAAAAGTATTGTCCTGTTGTCCAAATTTTAAAAGTTCGAATTTTATTTTCATT
>WNHD01015831.1:0-12783 GCA_011057455.1 Ganaspis sp. Gsp50 | reverse complement strand
TATTTCAAACTACTTAAAACAACTTTAAAATACTTCAGATTACTTAAAAATATTTAAAATTTCTTGAAAATATTTTAAAATACTTCAAATTACTTTAGAATAGTTCCAAATACTTCCCAATACTTCAAAGTCTTTTAAAATACTTCAAAATATTGTAAAATATTGCAATGTAATTAAAGATATTAGCATTTTAAGTGTTAAATAAATTATTTAATATAATAGATTCTTAAAATGTTTTAAAAGTATACTTATTATAATATTTTCGACTGCTTGAAAATATTTAAAAATACCTAGAATGGTTTTAAAATTAAAAATAAAGTGATCTTGAATAATTTAAATTCTTACAAAATACTGGAAAATGACGTTTTTAATGAAAAGGTATATTATATAAAAAGAAAAGATATATATAAAAACATCATGGAAGTTTGTTTATTTTTCTCATGGAAATATCATTGAATTTTGTGAAGAAAATTTTTTAGAAACCATGTTAACTTATTATTAATCTGTCCTTTTAAATGTTTTCTTTAATCATTTTCTTATGTAATACATTAAAAATAAGAAATTTGATTAAAACCAATAATAACCCGTGTAGAAAAATTTCGTGGCGCTAGCTATAGCAGCGCTAGATACATGGTAATTTTGCATACAATCTAGCGCTGCTAGCTAGCGCCACGAAATTTTTCTACACGGGAAGCTTTTTAGAACTCCTTATTATATTATTAAAAATTAAAAATTGTATTTTTAAAAAATCCGGGAAAATTACGTTCTGAGGTCCGGGAAATCCGGGAATTTGCCGGGAATTTGAAAATTCCAATTCGCTAGACACCCTGAATATGTACAATGTGTATGATTCGTACAACAATGTATTTGGTCCGTATAATCATACTTTTTATTGGAACAGCCAATATTTTTGGCTTTTGCAGACATATTTTTAGTTGGTAAAGTCATATTTTTGGTTGGTAAAGTCATATTTTTGGTTGTTAAAGCCATATTTATGTTGGTATAGACGTTTTGGTTGCGGTATAACCATACTTTTGTTTGGTATTGCTATATATATATTTTTGGTTGGTGTTTTTTTTTTGTTACCCACATGTTTGTTAACCCACATTTTTTGTTAATGTAGTCATATTTTTGGTTGGTATACACATACTTTCGGCTGCAGTGTAGCCATATTTTTGTTTGGTATAGTTATAGCATACGTTTGGTTAGTATACCCATATTTTTGGCCAATTTAATCATATTTTTGGTTAGCGTAGTCATATTTTGGGTTAGTATAGTCATATTTTTGTTGGTAAAGACATACTTTGTTATTGTGGTATAGCCATACTTTTGGCATCCACTATTTCAATGGAATGACCTTTTCAATTTCATATATATTCCTTTTTTTATTCTTTATCTATAATATTCCTTTTTTTGTTATTTATAATGTCTCGCGTAATCTTGGATGCGTGAATCCTTATTGCATAACTAAATTTTGTATTCTTGTCTACAATGCCAATCTTATCTTTTGTATATTTTATTAAAGCACTTGCTTAACAAATACGAGCTTGAGGGCACTCGTAACATGGGCATGAGTCACTTAAGAGGAAATTGGAGTGAGATACTCACGTAAGGCACGTGGAACGGCTTTACAATGCGAATTAGCACACTTATTTTACGAATAGCATTCTCTCGTGTTTTTTTCACCTGCAATCTTGCACTTCTCTTCTTTCACGTTGGTATTTATACACTTGCTGATCTTGCTAGGTGGCCACTCTCTACGAGGCATTTAATGCTTACACTTTACGACCTAAATTGTCCCCTTTCCGTGCACAAATGTCATTCCACACGGTTGCGTGCATGCTAATTGCTTAAACTCGCACTTACAACCTGTACACAGAATCCCCGTGGGTGCAGGTGTATACCGTCCGAATTAGATTTATTACCCGGGTCCAGTGACTCGGATCTAAAGGTATTTTAATGAGGTAAACAAATCTTTCAGTGCCAGATGAACATTCCCGTTGAACCGGAATTAACCAATTTTGACCATTTCCCGAATATCGTACACTTTCACTATATAAAGAAAAAACAAAATGTTCTTTTTCAATGCATCATCTGTTAAATCCATTCAATTTTGTTATCATCTGATAAATCGGAATTCTATAATGCTACTGAAGTTTGCAACGTTTTTTTTCGTTTACGAAAAACTAAAAAGCCAATTTTTATTTACTTAATCATTATTCCAGTATTTATTTACTAATTTTGTAAAAAATAAGGCAAAATAATATCTTTAGAAGTTTATAGAAGTATTTTAAAATTTTCCAAATAACAAAAATTTGTTTCTTTATTTTTTTTAAACGAGAAGAAACGTTGCAAACTTCAGTGTCATATTCTATATGCCTGTAAATTCAACTTCATCTTGAAATTTAACATTTTTTCCTGTGATAATATAGGCACTATTTTAACGCTAAAATCATGTTAAAACAATAAACTGGTGCCACTGTCTACGTACTTTACCATTTCAAAATTAGGTTAGTTTTTGTTATGGGTTTTATTCCGCCAGAAAAATTCGTTATATCATGTATTTAGATAATAAATTGATGCCCATTGTTTTGGCATATGGAAGAGTAAAAGAAAATTGAGTTGTGAAATAATAATTTTAGCAGATGGTGTATGAAAGACAGTGGAATTAAATTGCGGCGTCGTTCTTTTTAGTTTATTTCAAAGTAAAGCCAGAAGTGGTTAATCTCTTTGGTTTGGCGAATGAAAGAGATTTTAGTTCTGTTGTCGCACAAAAGGTACGATCGAGCGAAAAAGCCTCTCGGCTTGTTACCATGTTAAAGGGTTTGTTTCGCGACACTAAATTGTTGGCGTATTAACACTATCGACGAAAACCGACTCGTTCGGGTAAACAGTTGGTACGTGAATAAGCACACCTGCACACCCTCAAATTTGTGCAGGTAAAATTATTTCACATTTATGTGAAATTACGTCACATTTATGTGAAATAAATCACATTTTTGTGAAATTACGTCACATTTATGTGGAATTATATCACTTTTTAAATTACGTCACATTTATGTGAAATTATTTTACATAAATGTGCAATAATTTTTACTAATTTCGCACACATGCGTGATATTCTCTTTTTATGTATGGATCCGCAATGACTCTCTTTATAAATTTTCCATATACATATGTTAAACATGTTTCTGTAGCCCCCTAATTATACATAATGCAATATTTAATAAAGTGCACGATATTTTGCGGACGTGTAGTTTGTGCATAATGAGCCGCCTAATTTGGCTTTGCTTTGATCAGCTCTCCCTAATTTTGTACCTTGCACCACATTTCACCGGTTTGCATCTGCTCAAATTCGTATGTTATTTATGATATCAATTATTCAGTAGATTATTGATTTCTTCAAGAGGGAGATTGATTTTTGTTTTTTCTATATCCGTTGCTCCACAACAGTTCTGTAAAATTCAAGGAAATAATTTTTTCAGTGTAATTCTTTTTTGAAATAGCTATATTGGTTTCGTTGTTTAAAAGTGTTTTTTATGTTCTTCAACTTCTTTAAATTGTTCAATCTCTTCAAATTGTTCAACTTCTTCAAATTGTTCAACCTCTTCAAATTGTTCAACTTCTTTAAATTGTTCAACTTCTTTAAATTGTTCAACCTCTTCAAATTGTTCAACCTCTTCTAATTGTTCATTCTCTTCAAATTATTCAACTTGTTTACATTTTTCAAGCTCTTGAACTTGTTAAATTTCTTCATATTTTTTTACATTATTATTATATTGAAAATTCGATAAGTAACTTGTGCAACTTTTGTTCAAAATGTTATTTTAACATGGAACTATTCAAAATTCCATTAACAGGGGCAGTTATTGCACACGGACCTTCAATTCCATCCGTGATATAAATAATCACATCTGTGATATAAATAATCCAATCTATGATATAAATAATCCCATCTGTGATATAAATAATTCCATCCGATAAATAATTTCATCAGTAAAATGAATCCATTCGTAAAATAAATCCATTCGTAAAATAAATCCGTTCGTAAAATAAATCAGTTCGTAAAATAATTCCATATTTATGTTATCTAAAAATTGAACATCATCTTGGTGATGTAATGGTATATTTGAAATGAGGTAAAATATTGTTCATTCAAACTTAGTGTGCGATTCTGGCATTTTTGGAATACCAATTGCAATTATTAAACAATTGCATTCGATTCATCAATATTTTGTAAATTTCCGAGAAAATGAGCGTTGTAAAATTATGTATGCGCTCACGTTTATATAATTACGCAATTTTTGAAAGCTAACCATTATAGATACAGTACTAAAATAATTTGCTACCATTAGCATGTCTTGAAAAATGTGAAATTCACCTCCTTAAGGTGTATAATTTTTTACAAGAATATGAAAAATGTCAGTAAACCTTGTTTTAATGCTTAACGTGTTTTTCTTTTTAAATAAATAGTACGTTCGAGATGTAATAAATATTTAACAAGTAATGCGTTTAACGTAACTGCTTAACAATGTGTTTATAATACAGATGTTTTTCTATGTTCAATACAAATATTTACAATTGTGTGTTTATAATCACATTTTTACAATCATTTTTTTACAATCATATATTCATATCCATCTGTTTACAATCAATTTTCACAATCATATGTTTACAATCATATATTCATAACCATCTGCTTACAAACAATTTTCATTTACAATCATATGTTCATAACCATCTGTTTACAATTTTCACAATCATATGTTTACAATCATATGTTTACAATCATATATTCATAACCATCTCTTTACAATCGATTTTTACAATCTTATGATTACTATCAATTTTTCACAATCATGTGTTTTTTGCTAATAAGTGTGTTTAACACAAATGTTGAGATACGCGTTTTCAATAAAAACGTTTAGAAACGCGTTTATTGCAAATAACACGTGAAACAAAAAAAGTTGAGAAACGCGTTTGTAACATACGTGTTAACGCAAATATTTACAAGGAATGTTCTTATAGCGAAGAGCACATTTAACAAACATTTCCTGCCACTGGGAAATTTTATCCGCGTTTCGACAAACAAAACTCCCCTATACTGTGCACCGACTCTGGGTGATACATGTCATTCGAATTGCGATGTGTCTGCATCAGAGGATTGTCATGCGTGTCGGGAACGAGGGATGCATTGCCTAAAGGCCCCTTTACAATCGAATAGTTGCGCCATGTTGTTAGGGGAAGGGTTGCTAGTCACTCGTCCCTATATTTCCTATTGATATCATTTCTGCCGAGAAAAAGGGGAAAAGTAATTGATCTTCAATTGACGTTCACGAATCATCCTAGTTTATGTTTAGTGTAGCTATATATTGTTGTAGCATTGTCATCAGACCAATGTCATCAACTCTAGTCACTTGTATAACAAACACGTAACTTGACACTTCACTGAGAAAACGACTCGGTTAATAGTAAAACGGTTACTTACAAACAACTGATGATTGTATGTAAACGTGTTATTCGGTTAAATTTAATTAACAGAAGTTTGCAGGTGCTATATTAGCAGTGTTAAGGTTACTTTCAACGGACCCATTTTCTCAGTGTTGTACATTTGTTACACTTGTAACAAACACGTAACTATACACTTGTACATTTGTTTCACTTGTAACAAACGCATGTATAACACCAAATTCAGAGATCGTCTCGTCATTTTTCTGTTTAGCTGAGAATAATTTCTGCATTAATTGACTACAATCAAGTTTGTACACTTGTTACGCTTGTAACAAACATGTAACTTTACACTTGTAACAATACCAAATTCCTTTGTTTTTTTAAAAGAAATGAGCCTTCTTTTAAAAAAACAAAAGAATTTGGTATTGTTACAAGTGTACTACAGATGGGGAATATTTGCGCATTAGATATGAAAATAAACCGAAATTCGTAAATCCAAAGCATTGAAAGCATTACAAATCTTACATCCTGTGTTAATTTTGAATTTTCACTACATAGTCTTACATAGAACGGTGGGTGATTAATAATGGCTGAAAATCGTTTTACGTAATTTTGTGAATTTCCCCACAGTATGAAGCAATTTTGCTTCCCCATACTGAGGAAGTTTGTTTAAGTATCTAATAAGCGTGAAAATTTATTTTTAAAATATTTATAATCACAGTGTGAAGTGTTTTTCTGATTAAAAACGATGAGGTAGACAGTTTTTCATCAAGGTTATAAATCTTTTTGTACAAATGCAATGACCCCTGGGAAACACGTGCATCTGATGTTGGGTCAGACTGGTCTCACACTCCCTCATCTCGAGAGTAACGCACGCTACAATTTCTCGGCATATAATGACAGCACAATGATTGCTTACTGATTTCTCGCACTCACCTCGCACAATACATATAGCGGAACATTGTTATTTATTGCTACTTCTCTTGCCAGACTCTGGATTTTTTATTTCTCACTGGGCGTTTAATTCTTTACGTTTAATTGTCTCACGTTTAATTGTTTCTAGTTTTCTTCGATTATTGGTCAATTTATACTTTCTTGTGATTCGTTGTTCCAGGATTCAATAAAAAATACCCAATGTGTTGTTATTTAAATTGATTATTTTATTAACTTACTCTATAAATCCAAATAAGTGAGAATCCACTTATTTTATGTCAAAAGTCTTCCAACGTACTTAAAATAAGTGAAAATTAACTTATTTTAAAGTCAAATTTCACTTATTTTAAGTGCATGGAAGACTTTTGACTTAAAATAAGCGAAATTCCACTTATTTGGATTTATATAGAGAGTAAGTGTACCGGAGTCGAAATTTACACTCTCCTGAACTAGTTTTGGGTAAAATTTATCTAACATTTTTTGTAGATTTTATTAAAGTGTACTTGAGTTTTTTTTACAATATTTTTTCACAAATTATTGTAAAAACTATGAAGGCATTTTTAAATCTAAAGACCAGAATTTCGTAATGTTTTGGTAATGGTTCTTGTGGTTTTAAAACTATATCCTAGTTCCTGGATTACGAAAGCATTTTTTGGTTTTGCCTCGGGAATTCAGTTCACGTAATCTTTGAAGTACTTTAGTTATTTAATCCCTGCTGTTATCAACGTTTTTATCCCGATTTCAATTGATCCAATCGACCGTAACAATACGTTCCAATACGATTTCACTTTTACCAACAGTAAACTTATTGATTTTCTATGTCTAATGACTTTAAAAAGTTGAAAAAATACTTTCTGCTCTGACCCTGATTTCCTGATTGTTAACTTTTTCTATGTCATTAATTAAAATTCTTTCATTAGTTTATATTTTTATTTTCATTAGTAAGTAGTTTTATTAGCTATTTACATTTTTTTTGACAGAAAATTATACGATTTTTGTAATTATGGATTTTTATAATTATTGATTTCTATTATGCATTTTTATAATTACGGATTTTTATAATTACGGATTTTTATAATTACTGATTTTTATAATTACTGATTTTTATAATGACGGACTTTTATAATTAAGAATTTTTATAATTACGGTTTTCTATAATTACGGATTTTTATAATTAGATGGATTTTTATGAATAGCTATAAGTATATTTTTAATTCACTTATTATTATACGAAGATTAAAATTTTGTAATCATAAAGATTCAATTTAATTTTTAATTAAATGCTGTATTTAATGGTTCTTGTTTTAATTAGTTTTCAATCGATTTTAACTTTATTGGCTTCCTTAGTTCGAATTTCAAAGAGTTTTTTGTTGGTAATGAATCCAAATTTATGGGAGTATAAATTCGAAATGATTAATATTTATCTATTAGTGCAATAATTATGTTCAACGTAATTACTAATCAACGATTGTACACGTATAATATATCAATAATATATCAATATAGAAGCTTTAATTGCAATTAATTACAATTTCAACCCATCCAAATTTCAGTCAATCAAGATTTGTATAAATGTATCCAAATTTTATTTCATAGTGATTTAGATTGATAAGCATTTCAATGTATTCAAATAGTTGATATAACATTTCTTTAATCCAAAAGTCTAATCATAAAAATCGTAAAATCTTCTCTCTAAACATGAATTAGTGAACCACTAATTCATTGAATTAGTTCCCTTTGCTAATGAATTAGAGAAAAGCGGCTAATCACTAATTCAGATTTAGACAGTTCAGACATAATGATATATACATATATTCGTAACTTCAAATTTTTTTTTATAATTAAAAAACGCATATTTGATATGATCTATGAAAACCTTTTGGAATTTTGAATAAAAACCGTTATTTTTGTTTTAAGATTTACTCCCGCAATTACAAAGCAGTTATTTTTTCATAAAAAGGTAAATCAAGTACTCTTAATTAAAGATTCCCTTCAGTTGCTATTTTTCCGAAAGAAAAATTGATTCTTACTAAGAAACATAAATTTAAAATCGATTAAAGAAATAATAACGAGCAGACACTTCCATTCATGACAAATTAAATATGCACGCTCAGAACATTTCATTGGGAAAATAATCTTTAGAGTAAATTTTATATTCATTTATTCATATATCACAATTTTATTGCTTGACATTCCTTAGAAGTCCTGTTTGTGTACCTGTCCGAAGACCTTTGACTTGAAAGATTGATATAGTGTTAGTTTCTGTCTTTTTATTCAATTTTGTAAGAGTGTGTTTCTCAAGTTCGTTCACGCCTATTCACCACTAAGTAGAAATTCACCTTTGATTCACGTTATTGGCTAAATTGCCAGGGGATCCCAAGACCAGACATATGTGTAATTAATTGCCATTATATAATATTCTGTTTAGTGAAATTGATACCGTGATATAGGGTAAATGCACCAGTAATCGTCACTGCACGAATGTTTGCTTCGTTCGAAATAATTTCATTCATTTTAAGCAAATCATTTGTTGCAAATTGTTGTATTTGTTTGAATTATTCATCATTTTGGATGAAACGAATATCTGTTTGTCTAACGAATGTTTGTGTTAAACACTTGTTTGTATTAAACAGATGTTTGTATTGAACAATGTTTGTGTTAAACAAAAGTTTGTATTGAACAATTGTTTGTGTTAAATAAAAGTTCGTATTGAACAAATGTTTGTGCTAAATAAAAGTTCGTATTGAACAAATGTTTGTGTTAAATAAAAGTTTGTGATAAACAAATATTTGTTTGATTTAAACAAACATTTTCTTGAATACATTACAATCTCTTTTCCGGGTAGAAGATTTCCGATTCAAAAATAAGCTGACAAGTTTGAGAATCTTAGGTACGATCCTTTTTTCTTGAAATCAGAGTAAACGAACGGGATTCTATTTTAATGAGACGTTATCTTTCTTAGGGAGTCAATTAAAACAGTTTTGCTTTGTCATACTCGGGTGATAAGCACAGGAAACAGATTTCAGTTTTTCTGCCGTGAGATTCGCTCCACGATTTTCCAGATTTAATTGCATAATCTTTAAATTTTGTTGCATGATTCCGAGCTTTAATTGTACTAGTCTAAGATTTAATTCTATATTTATTTTCAAGGTTTAATTAAGCATTGAACTAATTAAATACTTAACTATTTAAAGAAATAAATACTTAACTATTGAAATAATTAAATACTTAACTATTGAAATAATTAAATACTTAACTATTGAAATAATTAAATACTTAACTATTAAAATAATTAAATACTTAATTATTGAAATGAATAAAAAAGTACCGACGATTATCATGCTTGCAATTTCTCTTTAATCGGATTGATTGTAGAAATCAATATTATAATAAGTAGCTGGCAGTGAATGCGGTAACCGGAAACCGAAACTCTCCTGATATAATTGGAATCGTGAATTTTACTAATTAAAATTCCTTCGATTTGGTTTGTAAATAGCTGAAAGGAAGATATCGATTGTAATTAGGTCATGAATAAAAATAGTAGTTCTAGATCATTTGCGATATTTAATTTCCGAAGATTCTACAAGTAGTGAAGATCTTTGAGCCAAAATAATTCAGAGAATTCAAGTTTGAATAATATTATCTGCTCTCTAAATTTGCTCCAGTTTATGTCGTTTTTGCTCATTTTTGCTCATTTTTGCTAATTTTGTTTTAAATTACTTTTATTAATTTTCTAGTTGTTAATTTTTTTCAATTGTTAAAATTTTGCATTTATTTATTAAATTGGCAAAGTTTCTGCGCAGAAAGTTGATTAAAGACAAGATACATAATCAATGTTACACGGAAGATTATACGTTGGATCTGAAAAGTTTCTTTGAGAAAGTTGTCGACAAGTTTTCCGTTGCAAGTTTCGCGTTGATCTTCACTTGTTATACTGAAAGGCTGGTTTGTTGTCAAAGAATAAACTAGAATTAAGTTAGATTTTTACCCTTTGTGAGTCACTTCCTCAGCCGCTGCTTAATTTAGCAATCTTTTGGAAGGGCTACCCTCTTTTGTGCCCTTGCTGAAATTTACTGCTCCAAAACAATCCTAGGAAAACTCTGCCGGCGCTCTTCAGACCACTTTACTGCATTTACTTACTCTATAATGAATAACGCCTCGTTAAGCTCGTCGTATGTTTCATCTTTATTTCAGTATTCTCTCCCCTCTTGAAAACGTCGCTATAATTTTCGAGAAAACATCGGTTCTTCATATAATAACCCTTTACGGTACTAATTATCGGAAATTTTGTTGTGTTGCACCAAGTGTATAGATGGTTCGTATTCTCCTAATCTGAATGAGTGAAAACAGTTATGTTTTAGTCAAGAATCTTCTAAGTGTTCTAATAAGTGAAATTTTCACTTATTTTTGTGCGAGTATTTTTGATAGTAATTCAACACAACGAATAATACGTACATACACGAAGAATAATGTACAAATACATGACGAATAATAATACCCAAGAAATAATACACAATGAACAATAATACCCAACAAATAATACCCAAAAACAATACCCAAATATACAATAAATAACAATACCCAACAAATAATACACAAATACACAATTTATAATAATACCCAACAAATAATACCCAAATGCACAATTATAAATAATACACAAATACACAATTTATAATAATACCTACTCTCTAAATCTGAATTAAATGTCAAAAGTCTTCCACGTATATAATAAGTGCATATTCACTTAAAATAAGTGAATTTCACTTCTCAAATAAGTGTATATGCACTTATTACGTACGTGGAAGACTTTCCACTTATTCAGATTTAGAGAGCAACAAATAATACATAAATACACAACGAACAATACATAAATACGATATTATTATACATAAAAAAGTGACGATGATGCGTGTCCACTTGGATCGATTGAAAAAGTAACGGTTAGCTTTAACGGACGATTACAATGTAAAATAATTGATGACGTATCATGGCTTGATATTTTCATGCACACACTGTGTAATAAGAAAAGTTCTTGTGCCAGACAGAGATGTACTCAGCTGGAACAAAAACTGAATCATCATTCGACAGTACCAAGCGAGATTGAATGCTTATCTGACCAAAGACAACGAGTCTGTTCGAAGATGAAAATTCCAGACTCATGTTGTACAATTTGTAGAGAACACTTTTGTTATTAATATTCTTTGTAACGTTGCATAATTTAATGTACTATACTTGATTATTTTACGTATCCCAATTCGATCCTTTATGTCCCATGACTAGGCCGTTGTGCACAATGACTATATTATTCTAATTTCAAGAAACAATAGATACTGTAAACTTTCTTCTTCTCTCTTACATTTGCCAGAAATAGTTTCATTTGTCCTAATCGTATCAAATTTTCGTGAACCGATGAATGTAATTTAGAAAGAACGGTTCAAATTGTTAATTCATATTTTGTAGATTATGCATATACATAACGTGCATATACTTTATAATAATGTACATATACTTTGTACATAACGTATATTTATACATTACCTATTTATTTCGAGTTACGGACAATATTGCAACAATTGTGCGGAGAGTGGATCAAAGATGAAAATACTTCTCGGTCCAATTTGATTAAAATTGCATAATAAATTGAAAGTAGTTCAAAGACTGTAGAGTGGAATTGGTAGCCAAGGAGTGGATTTATTAGTGACATTTAATTTTAAACTGGAGCACCTGTTGGTGGGAGGGAGGATGATTAGTGGTTAATGAGACTTGGAATATTTTGGCATGTCTGTCTAATACATGCAGTTTGCGAAAGGCACGTCATTTCCATCAGGAATTACAGCTTAATTATGCTGCTGATAAAGCAGACGTCTCTCTCTCTACTCTGCCTGTAATCTCACCAGTAAACCACATGGTTAGTTAGAGGAGGAGGGGCGTTGGCGATTATTAAGTTTTGTTCGCACCCACCAACCGCATGTATTGCCCTTCCAAGGGCTAATGTGTGTATGCTCAAAGATTGATCTGCATGTGTATACACACATGTACAAGCACTCATTCAATGTTTATTCTACACATCTGCAATGGAAAAACACACCTACTAGTGAATACAGATTTGTTGTCAAAGGGTCTTCTTATTATATTATTGTCTGTAAATATTTTATGTGTATTATATATAGATACATAAATTATATATGCAGATACATAAATTATATATGCAGATTCATAAATTATATATAGATACACTGCAAAAACTCATGCCTTGAACGAGGACATTAAGTGTCTTACTGTAAGACATTTAGTGTTTTACACTGTAAAAAAAAGGAGTTAGAAATCAACTCCCAAGGAGAGTTTATAAAAGTCGCACCTTTTGGGAGTTAAGGAAAAGAGAGTTGAAAGAACTTG
>WNHD01015826.1:0-13181 GCA_011057455.1 Ganaspis sp. Gsp50 | reverse complement strand
CTTTTCAAGTTTAAATTAAAATCTTAAAGATCAATTTAAATACAATATTTCATTAAATTGATCGGAATTAAGATTTCTATTACGTACTTTCGTAACACTGTTTCACTATCTACTAATTGTAGGTGTCGATAAAGAGGGTCAGTGATAAATGTAAAATAGACTTTAATTTTTTATTTTATAATTTTATTCGTTGCTTATTAGGATTCAAAAATTTTATTGTAAAAAAGCTGTGCGTCAGCACTCCTAAAACTTTTGTGTAAAATGTTAATGGATTTTATAATGTGATAAAAGTTAAAGTCCTTTAAAGACTAAACTGAAAATATTGTTGATTCCTAGTGGTCACCAATAGAAAGCAATATGGATTGACAATTGAAGGGCTACGTGCAATAAGCGGATACGCGTCAATTTAGCCTGAAAACTATCGTCCGCTTAGTAAAATTTTCAATTTTGGAAAAATTAGTATTTTTTAATGTAGGATTGTAGATCACGAAATGGCGGTTTTTTCTTGTCTTTAACATTTTTTTCTCCGATTTATACTTTTAATACTAAAAATAGAAAAGTAAAATTTTTTTTTGGAGAAAATCAATTGTCTTTTAATAAATATTTCGTCATATCTTGGTCAAATATTATTGAAATCAATTGAAACTTGGTACAGTTACTGACCATATAGTAACGATGACGAGAGATGCAGCGAAAACAATAAAACTTTATATTGTTTAATAATAATTAATAAAAAATTCAAAAGTTTGGAAATACGCATTTTCTAATTTCGACCTGCAGCAAATTTTCGTTCAGTTTGAGACTGAGAAAACTTTCAGTGAGAAAGTATTTCGTCTACTATTGAGGAAGTTTTTTACCAAGTTTAAAAAAAAATCGATCACTAATTGGTGGAAATACAACAGTTTTAAGAAACAGGACTCTTTGCCGTGAATTTTCCCGCCTGTGCAAGAAACCGCAAGCACGATTCGACACGTTCGAGGTCAAATCTACGCGCAGACGACGATTCACGCTGTCAAGTTTCCTATATAAGAAACAAGCAATATGCAAATGAGTTAAATATTTAACGGAAAAAGGTAACTCTTATACTGCGTTGATCAATTGGAGAGAGAAAGCGATGCGTTAAATTTTAACTGGAAAATGAAGATCTTATAACAGTTGTACAAACTAGAAAGAGAGAGATAAGAATGTGTTAACTTGCTAGCTTTGTCAGTTACATTAGTAGGAAAGAGAAGTCATGCGTTAAATTTTAACGAAATAGAAAGGGTCTTATTGCACTCTTGTAGGCTAGAGAGAAAAAAAAATGAGTTAAATTGCTAGCTTTGTCAGATACATCAGTAGGAAAGAGAAACTTTAATAAGAGAAAGTATATGCACTATAGCAGTAGTATGCACCAGAGAAAGAAGAGATGACCTTTCAAAATCTCACTGTGTAGGCTCCAGTAGCGTTTAGTTTGTTTCTTGTGTGAGAGAGAGGACAAATTTTGTGGGTACGGCAAGGGAGAGAAAGTGAAAGATTTCTTAACAGCCAGCAGTCATTTTGAAATATGCTTTGAGTCATTTACGAATTTTGAATTGAAAGTGACATAAAGTTAACAAATTGTTAATAGTAAGTGTTTAAACGGTTTAAAAAATTAAAGTGATTAGTTAATTAAAAGTGATTAGTGTGAGATAAAGGACAAAAGTGAATAAAGTGTATAATGTTTCGAGTATAAAAAAAGATAAAAATAAAAAAAAATTAGTGTAAAATAAAGAACAAAAGTGAATAAAGTGTATAATGTTAAGTGTATAAAAAATATAAAAATGAAGAAATAAAGGTGACTAAAGTGTTTAAATTAGTGTTTGAAGGTGTGTGTGCGTGTAAAACTTAGTGTGAGATAGAGGAGAGCAGTGTATAAATTGTATAAATCAGAATTTTTAGTGTTTAGAAAATGAAAACAGAGAGAACGTAAAAGCGATTGTTAAAATTAGTGTTTAAAGGTGTGTGTGTAAAGGTAATAAGATAACAAATCAAAAGTAAAAGTGATTAAAGCGTATAATGTTTAGAGTATAAAAAAAAGATGAAAATGAAGAAATAAAGGTGATTAAAGTGTTTAAATTAGTGCTTAAATGTTTGTGTGTGTGTGTGTAAAATTAATACGAAAACTAATTGAAATTGATTCAATTAATTAATTGAAGTATTTTAAGTAATAGATGTTAAAAAAGGAAAGAAACTGATAAGTGATTAGATTGTTTAAATTAGTGTTTAGTGCAAGTGGACAGATAATAAAAAAGATAAAGCAAAAGTGATTAAAATATTTAAATTAATAAAAGTTTTAAAAGCTAAGAAAGTGATAAAAAATAAAGAGATAAGGAGATAAAGAGATAATTAAATAAAGAAATAAAGAGACATCGAGATAAAGATATAAAGTCATAAAGATTTAAAGAGATGAAAAGATAAGGAGATAAAGAGATATAAATATAAAAATATAGATAGATAGAGTAAGAGATAAAGATAAGGAGATAAGAAAATTAAGGTAAAGACAAGCTGATAAAGAAATAGCGATAGATAGGTAAAAGCTGATAAAGAAATAGCGATAGATAGGTAAATAGTAAAGAGATAATGTTTGTTAAATAGAAAATGGTGTATAGTTAAATGATGTGACAAAAATTAATTGATACAAAGATTTAGGAAAAATATTATTTTTTTGTATTAAAATTTATTTTCTTTGCGTTTATAAATTAGTTTTAAAAATTTAGTTCTTACTTAAGAAAAGATTATTTTATGTTAAGTGACGAAGATTGTAATGTAAATCGTAATAAAGAGATGCTAAATGATAATCACATATATATAAGTTTCAGGAATTGTTAAAAGTTTAATTAGGTGGTAGTATGCAAATGTAAAATTCAGTATATTTATATACGTTGGATGAACTGAAACCAATCAATAAACATAAATTACATTCAAATATTGTTAAGTGGTCCGTCCAATTGTGGTCATTGGGTTTATTCTTATTATGATAAAATAAACTTTTTGTATATGACAATCTAAACACCAAATGCTAAAATAAAGCCCAAAGACAATTTTTGAGTAGATTGTATTCATTTAAACCTAATTCAGTTTTCCCAAATGAGCAGCAACAACCTAATTCTGTTTATTGTAGCGTATATGAAATTGCATTTGCTACTTCTTTATACTTAAATATTAAACCTGAAAATGTTAGATATAATCGAGCATTATTAAGGGAACATTTGTATGAGGTGTTTACTAATAAAGTTTTATTACATTTTACGACTAATTCACACAATTTTGTTGAAGATCTAAATTTAAGTAGTGAAAGTGTGGATAATACGGAAGTTCTAATAAATATAACAAACAAGATGCTGAAACAAAATTTAGATTTCAAAAATACCGAAGAATCGAAATTTACAGAAGATAAAAATTGTTTACTATCACAAACAAAAGAAATTAAAGAAATAGGTCTTACCGTTACTGAACAGAGTACAAAAAAAGCAAAGCAATATACCAAAAACAATATCGTTAAAGTGATAAACTAAAACGAAATTTAATTGATGAGGAAAAATAAAAGATAATATTTCAACAAATTGTAACTCATAAAACAGATTCAAATGGTTGCAACAGAAAATTTGCATAAATTAAATTGGAATCTCCTAAAGAATTAAAAGGGAAAGTAATAATAATAATCCTGACATATTGCTCATAAAAAGAAGGCAGGATGATCATTTAAAAACTTTTGAGTAAGAAAATGAAAAATGCAGTGCAGATTTTTAAAATGAATATCGTAAAAGATTTAAATTAAAACAAAAAATGGAGGAGGAGAAAGAAGCACTGTTCGTTTCACCTATAGTTCTTTCTGACCTAATAGTATCTGACCAAGATTAGTTCAATGAATCTCATACAATTCCTTGCGAAAACATAAATGTAAATATATTAAACATTAATAACAAAAAAATTAAAAAAATGTAGTGCAGAATACCAAAATAAATATCGTCAAAGACTTAAATTAAATCAAAACATGGAGGATGAGAAAGAAACACTGTTTGCTTCACCTACAGTTATTTCTGTTTCAACAGTATTTAATCAGGCAGTGTTTAATGAAAGTCATAAAAATTTATTTAAAAGTAAAATTGCAGAAATAGTTAATAGTAAGCAATAAAAAATTAAGAAAAATAGTGCAGAATATCAAAAAGTGAATATCGTGAGAGAATTAAATTAAAACGAAAGTTAAATGATTATATGGATTTAGTTCCAACTGATAAGAGAGTAGTTAAAATAAGTAAAATTGTCTTTCAGAATGAATATAATATTGACATTAATCAACATGTTATTAATAATGATGAACATTATTTTGGTGAAATGTCGTTTTGTTGCAAAATTAGTAAAGCTATATATTTTGAAAAAGAGAAAGTTAACAACAAGTTAACATATAATGATTGTTATAAAATTATCTACTGTAGGGTGGTCTCCCCTACGCTATACTTGTCGAAAGAAGTCAGTCTAAATGAGGATGTACTATTAAGTATTGAAAAATTAATGAGGGATTGTAATGCTTACACGCAATCTTTTTTGCTGATGTCTGAGGTACTCAAAATTGAAACTGCATTAGCAAAGGAAAGTAATAGAGAAGTTCGAGTATTACAATTATTATTTACTTTTAAAAAAGGTTTCTATAAAGGAAGGTATAATTTTCAAAAGTGTAATGAAGTAGCTGCAATTTTTTATACAAATTTAGAAGGTGTAATTTTCGAGTCGTATGTAATGGTTTATAACATATCAAGTAAAAATTTGAAATTGGTTAGTAATTTGAATCCAAATATTATTTTATCCCTTAGGATATAAGGGTTATAATACTGATATGATTCACAGTGTTAGTAATAAGCGAAGTATAAATGTCACCATATCACGAGCTGCTTTTGTGAATTATAAATTAGCAATAAGGGTTATGGGTTTAACCGATTTTTATATGGTGGAAGATTATTTCAACAATGGGTAGTTGATAATTGTGTACAAATGGAGAAGGACAGATTAAATAATTGTCAAAATAATCAAGGTAAATTGAAATGCAAGACATAGAAAGGATAACTTGATTACTTGCATAATCCAGAGCTTGAAGGTGGTGTTCATGTTGGTAAAATTTTAAAATTACCATCCAAATTCTTTGGATCACCTTGTAATATGTTGCAACAATATCAGGATGCTATTGCTATTGTCGGTTATCATGGTAGTCCAGATTTATTCATAAAAATGAAATGTAACCCGAAATGGAAAGAAATCACTGGGAACTTATTACTTCATCAATCAGCTTCTGATAGACCGGACATAGTTGCAAGAGTTTTTTCTTTAAAAGTTAATCATTAATGACTATTGTTTATGATAAATTGTTTGAAGATGTAAAATCTTATGTTTACGTTACTGAATTTTATAAACGTGGATTACCTCACATTCATTCGTTGATTATACTAAAGGGTAATTCATAAATATTAACACCAGAAATTGTTGATCGTTATATTTATATTTCAGCTGAAATTCAAAAAAAAATCTAAATCCTTATTTACACGAAATTATAATGAAAAATAATATTCATGGTCCTTGTGGTGACTGGTGTTTAGTTGATAGTAAATTTTCTTAGAACTTCCCTAAATCTTTTCAAGAAGAAACTGTTTTTAAAGCCGATTGTTATATTAAGTATTGTAGAAGGAATACAGGAGAAATTTTTGAATAGCCAAATGTATATTTTGTTGATAATCGTTATGTTGTTCCTTATTGTCCAACTCTTTCCGAGTAATTTAATTGTCATATCAATGTGGAAGTTGTATTCACGATAAAATCTGTTAAATATTTAAATAAAAATATTTATAAAGTTCATGATGCTGCATCGATTGCTATTACGAACGTTGCTAAAGAATCTAAAATTAATCATGATGAAATAAAGTATTATGAGTAGAATAGATATGTTGGACCTGTTGAGGCTTTATGGGGAATCTTATGTAAAACTTTAGGGAAAAAAGTCATAGTATTAATCGCTTGCCAATACATTTACAGGGTAAGCAAAATGTGATTATTCCAGACGGGAAAGTATAACAAATATTGCATTTGATTTGGACAAAACGACAAAACTTTCAGATTACTTTAAGTTAAATACATGTGATTCTGATGCACAACAATATTACTGTTTACAAATACCTGAACATTATACATGGATTCAGAAGTCTCATGAATGGAAAGCCAGGGAGCGTAATATGGAAGTAATGGGAAAAATGTATTTCATTAATCCATCGTATCTCAATTATGAAAATCCAGAACTATGCTTTTGGAGTGATTCATCAACCGTGCTTTCATTGATTCATTGTCAAGGACAGTGAGATAGAGCTTGTATGGAATAGATTGGAGGAGATTAGAAAATCAATTTGAAAAAAATACAAGATTACGGTACCACTCGAGTTCGCTATGGTAGATGTTAGATGGGACTCAATTAGCGGGAGAGGGGTCAGTATGGCTTGTAATGTCGCCAAATCGAGTAATTGTCAAGAAAAGTACTGTATTAAAATATATATACACTATTCAGCTAAATTATGTCTTTTATTCAATTAAAACCTAAAGCCGAAAATAATTCTGAGTACTATCCATTATACTAGCATAGGCACCCCTAACTTCATAATTCAGTATAACCTAACCTTACTTTAATAATTTTTTAACAATTTAATAACGTTAATTGATAACAAAAATTGAAAATACAGAAGTTACAAAATTAGCATCTTAATATAATGTAAGAAATATTTTATGTGGAAAAAGTATTTTAACTTTAAATTTTAAATAACAATTGCAATTTTTTAGTATTGTGAAAAGTTTTTCAATGTAAGTAAAAGAAATTCTAAATCTAAACTTCGGGCCGCCTTCATTTATTCTAAACATCAATTGACAGAATTAACATTGTAATGAAATTTTTTTGTCCGAATTTTTAAATGAACAAAATTTCAATTAACAGAATAATTATCTTCTTTAATATATTTTCGGCAGAGTATATATCTTTCTAAATATATATAAACTAGAAAGTGTATTTATCAGAGTTATTATTTGGCGTAATATCACCGACCTGCAAATTTTGAATGTGTCTGGTTTATTTGAAATCGGTGAGTAGTTTGCTGTAGTTTCCGATGCGCTGAATCCGAATCTGACAATGAAACGTTTCCATCGCGTCAGGATTTTGAGAAAAGTGAGGTAAGAACTCCAAAAATGGCGTTTTTGGCACTTTCTGATAATTAATACCGGGTAAACTAGACGTACTAGGAACTTTCTATAACAATCAAATTAAAGCTTAAACCTTCTAGTTTAAAATCGAATTGCGACATATTTTACAATGCACTAAGTATGTCGAAAAAAACAATTTTTTAACACATGTGCAAGGGAAAGAATGGGCTCATAATGTCCGTAAATATAATCGATTTTAGATAGATTTGATTAAAACTTGTTACTCGAAGATATTCGAGGTCGATAAAGTCGAATTTGGTTTCAGATTTCTAAAAATCAAAATGGAGGATCCATGAACCCCCGAGTAACAAGCTTCATGTGGATCTGTTTGATTTTAAGAAAATTCGACCGCGATGCCATTTTGAATCTGCTATTTTTAATTTTCAAAATCTATATTTTTACTTCTAATCAGCGTTCCCAAAAACCTAAAAGTAACAAGTTTTACGCGAATCTAATCAACTTTTAAAATATAGTATAGTTATTGACATAATGAGCCCATTTTTTTGTTGTACATGTGTTAAAAAATTGTTTTTTTCAACTTACTTTAAACGTTGTAAAATATAACGCAAATCGTTCTTAAACTACAAGGTTTATGCTTTAATTTTACAGTTATATCAGGAGTACAAATTGAAAGCCGACGTTTTTTGAAAAATTGTATATTTCATTGTTCAAAAATAGTGAGACACTTATTCTTCGAAATATTGTTCTTTGCTACCTACCACTTTTTTCCACCTTTCTGATAGCTTACGGATTGCCCGTTGAGAAACTCCTTGTCTTTAGATGCACTCCACAAATCGATCCAATTTTTGGCCTCTTCGAAAGAACAAAAATGCTGATCAGTCAAGTCATTCAACATCGAGCGAAATAGATGAAAGTCAGAATGGGCGACGTCTGGGGAATATGGCGGGTGGGGTAGGATTTACCATTTCAATGTTTACGGGTACTTTTTAACCACTTTAGCAATATGTGGCCGATAATTATAGTGTTAAATCACTCTATCGTGGTTTTCAGCGTATTGTGGACGTTTTTCTTTTAACGCTCGGTTCAAACGCATTAGTTGTGTTCGGTAGAGTTCTCCGATGATAGTTTCTCCCAGTTTTGAAAGTTAATAATAAATTTATTCTGCATCTTCGAACTTTTTCACCTGCCCTGGACGCTCCTTCACTTTTACGTTCAAATCACCTTTTTTGTACCTTTGAAACCATTCGCGGCAAGTTCTTTCACTAATTGCAGGGTCACCATAAGTGTTCACAATCATTCCATGCACCTCAGCCATCGATGTCTTTGAACTGAAGGCAAGAAGCAACACTTTCCGCAAAGGACGCTTACTTGGCTCAAAGGGGACATTTTCGCACACTAAACTATACTACCACGTCTAGTTTACCTGATATAAATTTTCAAATAGTGCTAAAAACGTCATTTTTGGGGGTTTTACCTCCACTTTTTTCAAAATCATGATGCGATAGAAAGGTTTCATTGACAGATTCGGATTCAGCGCATAAAAAACTGGAGGAAACGATTCACAGATCTCAAACAACCGGACAAAGCAAAAATTTGCAGGCCTGTGTATTAGACATTTTTTGTAAGCCTTAGGTGCATATGTATTTATTATTTTCTATTCTAGCAAGTGACAAATAATTTAACCATTTTAAAATATTACTGGAAAGTCCAATTATAAGAATATTTATATGTTACCGTCAATGGCAAAACGTACCTTATTCGCATAACGTAAAAAATAAGGATTAATTAAAGCTAATTACTTGAGGCGCGAGCTTACATAAAATACAACAAATGCATCATGGATAAAGGGCGTACGTTTGAATTTTTGTAATAAAATAAGTGATTGGAAAATATCATTTTTGTCTTTCGTAAATGAAAGAGCAACTCAAAATCTGTTATTTTTCATAAAAAATCCAAATCGATTTTTTTCGATTAAGGTACGTTTTGCCATGACGGTCACATATATATTCAAAAATCTATTTGTCAAAAAATTGGATTTCCTGAAAATGCATTCATCAGAATATTTTATTCCATGATTATGTAATTTTGAAACTCTATAGTAACGAAAATCACCATTTGTCCGAATAATGAGCTTATCGATACTGCATTAAAAAGAAAGTAAACCTTCTCAAATGTGCAATTGTCAAAATATTTCTTTATCAGAATTAGCATTATTCATAGGGGAGAGTCGAGTGGAGTGGGTAGTCGAGTAGAGTGGGAAATGCGAGAAATTTATATTATTCTTGTGATTAGCAGTGGTTTAATTAATATTAAAGTTATGATATAAAATATAAACATTTTTTGTAAGCCTTAGGTGCATGTGTATTTATTATTTTTTATTGCAGCAAGTGACAAATAATTTAACCATTTTAAAATATTTTTTTCATACTTGTTTTCTATGTTCTCAAAATTTTTTTCAAGGTTGCCAAAAATTATATACCTCATAAAAATGATCTATTTTTAGTTTTCTTTTAAAGTATAAAAAAGTTAAATAATAATTTGCGATTGTTTTGTTGATACGCACATTTGTTTAAAATTGTGTAAAATCGGTTGAAGTGGAAAATCGCTTGTCGGGTGAAGTGGGAAGTGTAATTCACCATATAGAAAGTGCAGCGATTTAAAATTTCAATATGAAGTTCATATAAATCTATTTCCTACAGATTATTATAAAGTATTGTAGTATTCTATACTTTATCACAATACCTAGTGCCAGTGATTTAGATACTTTTACAGAGAGATATTTTTATTTTATATATATTATATGTAAAATTATGATCGTTATTATGATCGTTAGAAATGAATAATATCGATTTAATAATTTTTGGACATGTTTTTAAAACAACTTTTCACAATTTCCCATTCCACACGAAATTTTTTTGTTTTATAAATGCATAAATAAGAGTGTTAACTAACATTTAATGTTAATTTAATGTTAATCGGTTGATTTTTATCATTAATTTTTTCGACAAATATCAGTGCTATGTCGTTGAAAATAACACTTTAAGTTAGTGCATCAAAATTCGGTTCTGTTTGATGATTTCGGATTAGGATTTGTTAGATAAATCGTTGATTTATAGAAGGTGCAAATCTCTGGTGATTCATTTCTGAAAATGTCTGATCATATGTGAATTTTCCCGTTAGAGTGTTCTCAAGACGAGCGTGAGTGACGCTGTTGTGCGATTTTAAGAGTACGTCATAGCTGTAGATTGGAATCTTCGTGAATCTAACGAAATAGCGCGAAGCTAATTTCGGAAACACGTGCGCACTTTATTTCGTGAGTGTCATTCACACGATTCACTGATTCCTGGTTTGCATATTAGTTATGGCTATGGAAAGCTCACAGCGATTTACTGTCGCAATCTTAAAAGAGGTTTTACGGAAGTATGAGCTTTCATCAGCTGGATCAAAGGCAGATTTAATGAAAAGATGAATAGAGTTTGATCCTACGGGAGCTTGGCAAAATAAAGCAGCTGAGATTCAGTCTAGAAATACCATTAATACTTCTGCTGGTGGTGCTGTTCTTGATACAGTCACAGGTGGTTCTACTGATCCTGCTGCTAGTGGAGTTAGTATTTTTGCTACCAATAATCCAGAAGTTGATGACTCACAAATAAGTGCTCAAGAGATGTACTTCCTTAAACGAGAGCGCGAACTACTTATAAGGGAATTAGACCTTGCAAGGCGAGAGAACGATTTTTTGCGGAATAATTCAGGACTTTCGGAACAAAGGCAGGGTTATCAACCACGTACACCAGGAATTGGAGTAATTAAGGAGCTTTTAAATGAATTTGATGGAAGCAACACCGATTTTCTGACGTGGAAGGAACAATTTAAATTACTCTGTTCTACATATAATTTGGACGAAAGCAATAGTCGTTTGCTATTGGGAACAAAGTTGAAGGGTAGGGCTCTTCAATGGCTAGGCTACATTCTAAAAAAGAGTATGTTGGATTATCAGTGGATGCTTTGCTACTTGAGATTGCAAATATGTTCGATCATCGTCCTAGCAGATTAGCGCTTCGTAGAAGATTTGAAGAAAGGATGTGGAAGCCTTCGGAGACTTTTGCGGAATATTTCCATGATAAACTAATACTCGCAAATACAGTTCCAATTCATGAGGAAGAAATCGTGGACTATTTAATTGAAGGAATTCCTGATGATTCAATTCAAGGTCAAGCTCAACTACATCGTTTCAAAGATAAAGCAGCTTTACTGGAAGCTTTTAAAAAAGTCAATTTGAAAAGCACTAAGAAAAATAATAAAGTTGATTTTCCAGTTAAGGCGAAAACGGATGTGGAGCTTCCTATTAAAGATGACAAAAATATCAAGCAAACTAATACTAATCGATTCACCCGTTGCTACAACTGCAATAGATTTGGTCACTTTGCACCAGACTGTAAGATGCCGAAAAGAGAGAAGGGAGCATGTTTCCGTTGTTTTGAAGTTGGCCATCAGATACAAAACTGTCCTAAAGATAAGAACGATGCTTTAAAGGAAAAATTAAAGCAATGTATGAATATTTCTCCGAGTAAAAGTTCTGATGGTAAATACTTCAAAGATGTTTTGTACGAGATCAACTACGAGGAAGGAAGCTGCAGCCTACTGTTGGATACTCTCTTCGACACTGGAAGTCCTATAAGTTTGATTAAAAAGTGTTTAGTGCCTAGTGCCGCGATAAAAGTTGTAGAATGTACGCAAAATTATGTGGGTATCAATAATAGTGGATTAAATATCATCGGTATGGTGAGTTGTAAAATAACCTTGAATGAATCTGAAAATATGTCATTAATGGTAGTTCCTGACGATACTATGAAAACCTCAGTGGTTTTGGGACGCAATATTTTAAATGATTTCGGTTTTGATCTGGTAACAAATTGTAAAAATAGTTTAGATGGTAATGTGAATGATAATAATTTTATAGATGATGTATCTCAAGAAATAAGTAATATTATGTTGATTAATGTAGAAGAGAACGGAGTCGAAAAAATTGTAGAGTCGCTTCGAATTAATCCAAAGATAGATTATAGTTTGAAACAAAGAGTTCAAGATTTATTTTCTAAGCATTATTTGTTCGCGAAAAGCCCCGAAGCTCCTAACATTGAAGTAGAATTGAAATTACATCTAACGGATGAAAAACCGTTTAATTTTAATTCTAGGAGATTATCTTTTGACGAAAAAAATAAGCTGGAAAAGATCATTGACACTTTATTGGAAAAAGGTATAGTCCGTCCAAGTGATTCTCCGTATGCCTCACCAATTGTATTGGTAAAGAAAAAAAATGGCGAAATTCGACTATGCGTTGATTATAGAAATTTGAATAAAATTATTGTTCGTGATAATTATCCTCTGCCTTTAATAGAAGATCAAATTGATAAATTACGGGGCAACAAATATTTTACGTTATTAGACTTGCGAGACGGATTCCATCATATTAAAATGTCAGATGAATCAATCAAGTATACCGCTTTTATAACGCCTTTAGGCCAATTTGAATATACGAAAATGCCTTTCGGTTTGAAGACTGCGCCGCCTAAGTTTCAGCGTTATGTCAATGCAGTTTTAAAAGATTTGATTAAGTCCGGTGATGTCTTAGCATATTTAGACGATTTTTTAATAGCTTCTTACTCGATTGAAAAACACTTGGAAATTTTAGAACAAGTTTTTAAGTTGCTTGTCGCCAATAAGTTGACATTAAGGCTCGATAAGTGTTTGTTCTTTGAAACTGAAATAGAGTATTTAGGTTATTTTGTGTCTGAAAGGGGAACACGTCCGACAGATAGGGGAATAGAAGCTGTCTTAAATTTTCCCTCTCCTAAAAATATCCGTGAACTGTCGAGTTTTCTCGGAATGTGTTCTTATTTTCGGAAATATATACAGGGTTATTCTGTTTTTGCAGGACCTCTTTACAATCTTCTCAGAAAGGGAGCAGTATTCAA
>WNHD01015824.1:0-14090 GCA_011057455.1 Ganaspis sp. Gsp50 | reverse complement strand
TGGTTAACTTAACTAATATTCTGGTTGACTTAACTAATATTCTGGTTGACTTAGCTAATATTCTGGTTGTCTTAACTAATATTCTAGTTAATTTAACCAGAAAAAATAGTAAGGGCATATTTAACATTCTTTTCTGGTTAAGTTCCCTTTCTGATTAAGTTAACCAGACATTTTTTCCGGTGAGGCAAATAATTTATCTCTTCAATTTTCTGTCATTTTTCCTGGCATTTTCGTGTCATTTTTCCTATTATTCTCAGTCATCGCAAAAAGATTACAAGAAATAAATACAGAATAAATACAGAAATTACAGACAATCTCTCATACAATTTCTGTCATACAATTTCTGTCATACAATTTCATGACGGCCGTTGTACATTTTTCTCCTATTCAATTGTGCCTAATTTTTCGCCGTGCAACTTGAACACTTTTACAAATAAAATTCACAAAATAAGCAAATAAAAATGAAAAACGAATAAAAAGGGCTGCATTTCATGACGAAGGAAAAGAAGAAAAAACATTATTACCAACTGGAGACCTAATTGATACTTTATGACGGAAATTGCAGTTAAATTTTATATACACACTGAGCGATTTGTTTCTTGTGGGTCGCGCTTCTAACGACTAAGCAACTCACGTGGGTATTGAAAATTTGCATTTCGCGGTCAATTCCGGTTGGTCGGTTGGCGTTAACAATATATAATAAAAGCTGGCACGTTCAGGATTGGTGATTGAGGAAGCGCAGCAAGTTCTTAAGTGAATTTAGAGCTTTTATAGGCAGCTCTGACTCTCCTTGGGGCTGCATCGAGCAACTTTTACGATCTAGTAATTTCAGGCTTGCTACGTAGTCAGGATAGGCAATTTCAAAGTTACGGTTGCGCGTTGTCGTGTCCGATGATCGCGTGCTTTTTAAACAACATTTACTCCACATGTGGCAGTGTATGACGTATATATATAATAATATAAAGTAAAACCCCTTATCCAATGCGGCCACACACGCCAAAGATGGGCTTTTAATGTCCATTAGCAGGGTCTCCAACGCACTGTGTTGACGGCGAGGTGAAAAAATGCCAGATCGCACGCGATAAGTATCGCGCAGGATATATTATGTGTAATGGAGAAGAAGATTAGCAGTGACGTAGATTTACTTTCTTCATATTTGCAGTCCTGCAAATAAAAAGACATTTGCAGCTCGTAATTTAAAACCCTTTGTGCCATCTTTTTTGTGTGTATATCTCCTTTGATAATAGATTTCATTCAATTTCTAGCGTCACGTACAACTGCCATAAAATGTTGTAAATGTGACAAATCACATGGTCAAGTCGGGAGTTTCTTGTTTTTTTTTTATATTAAATGTTGTACCGTTCGCTCCTAGAAGTTTGTCTTGAATGGACAGTTCTTACTGGATCTCTTTTTGGAGTGTCTGTATAGAAATCCTGTTCGTCCAAGTGTATATTTTAAGAATGAGACACGTTAGTGTTCATTCTGTGAAGATAATTAATGCTCATTGTGTGAACATTAATTTTTATTCTGTTAACAAGATTAATGCTCATTGTGTGAACATTAATTTTTATTCTGTTAACAAAATTAATGCTCATTGTTTGAACATTAATTTTTATTCTGTTAACAAGATTAATGTTCATTGTGTGAACATGATTAATGTTTTGAGAACATTATCAATGTTCATTCTGTGAACATGATTAATGTTTTGAGAACATTATCAATGTTCTGTAAACATGATTAATGTTCATTCTAAACGCAATTATTGTTTGTTCTGTGTATACATAATTGAGGGTCCGCATGCAATAACTGCCTCTACGCGTGATCTATTTTAAAGTTTATAATGCTTCCTCTTTTAATTCTTCTTTGCACTTTCGATCAGAGAAATGAAATCAGCAACTTCAAAAATCTCCAAATCACAAGTTTCAAGCGAATCTATCAATTTCTTATAAAGTTGGCCTCCATATTGGATCCGCCATTTTGAATTTTGTATTTTTCATCACAGAGTTCAATTCAAAGACTCCAAAAAACCCCGATTTTTTTTAATTAAAAAAAAACTCTAAATCTAAATAAGTGGGATTTCACTTATTTTAAGTCAAAAGTCTTCCATGCACTTAAAATGAGTGAATTATTATTTGATAAAATAAGTGAAATTTCACTTTAAAATAAGTTAATTTTCACATATTATAAGAAGACTTTTGACATAAGTGGAATTCCACTTATTAGGATTTATAGAGTAATTAGTTTCAAGAGAATTTGACAACTTTTGAAAAAAGATGTCCGTCATATTGTTTCAGCCATTTTGAATTTTGCATCTCTTTGTAGTTCATCCATTTTTTTAAAATTGAATGCTACCTTTTCATTGTTAATCATTTTCTTTAAAATTTAATACTTCATACGTATCACTTTTTCATATTAATCCCTTCTTTTTAATTTTAACGCTTTCTTTCTAAATTTAATATCCTTTTCTAATTTCCTGACTTTCATTTTAATCCCAATCCATTTTTGGATATATTTTGTGTGCACATAGTTTTCCGATTGAATTATTTAAGTATGGTTTCGGACACGAAAGAGTACATTTTCGAGTACAAGAGCATACAGTTTCGAGTACGAAAGAGTACAGTTCGAGTACTAAATAATCCAACTTCAAAGTACGAAATAATCCAACTTCAGAGTACGAAATAATTCAATTTCAGAGTACGAAATAATTCAATTTCAGAGTACGAAATAATTCAACTTCAGAGTAAGGAATTAATTCAACTTCAGAGTAAGGAATTAATTCAACTTCAGAGTAAAGAATTAATTCAACTTCAGAGTAAAGAATTAATTCAACTTCAGAGTAAGGAATTAAATCAACTTCAGAGTACGAAATAATTCAACTTCAGAGTAAGGAATTAATTCACCCTGTTATACAGGGTGAATTTCTATGCAACCGCAATCCTGAGGAATGCATTTTATTAACAAACAATTAGATCGTATTGTTGGGAGCGATAAATTTATTTTGACATGGATTGTCAGAGGACTTGAGATAAGATCATCGCAGTCAATGTTGTTGGTTTTTTGTGGCGATTGTCCTTCTGAATGAACAATTATAGTTGTAATGTTGAAACTTTTATTTTTAGTTTGAAATAGAGCTCTTAATACTATAGAGAATTACATACCAGAGAAGACAGTTGGATATATGTAGCTTGTCGAATAAATAAATACCGCCGCCAAGCAAGAAACGCACACGACTCAAGCAGCAGATTCTGTTGTAAAGGAACTCCGACTAGTTTCTTTTTATCTTCAGCCACAACTTTCTTTCTGACAAATGAGCCGTTTTTTTCGCTTCCTTTGACATCATTGCGCCCTCTGACACTCCACTCTGGTATGCCACTCGCAGATTCTATCGAAACTTATTATCACTCTCGTTTATACGACTCCACTAGAGCCAACAATCGAAACGAGAAGTGAATCCGACACAAAATGCCACTGGCATTCGCCAGAAAATGATGAAGCTTTTCTTCACTAGTTTCTTCAACTCTTGATTTTTCTCTATTTCTTTCTTTTTTACTTTTTCTTCGTTGTTCTTTCTTAAGAAACAAAAGAAAGCGCAAAAAAGTACATTTCACGCCCCCTAGTTTGCTAAAATTACATTTTACGTTCCCTAGTATGCTAAAATTACATTTTACGCTCCCTAGTATGCTAAAATTACATTTTACGCTCCCTAGTGTGCTAAACATTCTTTTTGCGCTCCCAAGTGTGATAATAGTACATTTTACGCACCCTAGTGTTCTAAAAATACTTCTTACGCTCCCTAGTGTGATAAAAGTACATTTTTGCAGTCCCTAGTGTGCTAAAAGTACTTTTTACGTTCTCTAGTGTGTTAAATATACTCTATGCACTCCCGAGTGTGTTAAATATACTCTATGCACTCCCTAGTGTGCTAAAAATACTTTCTGCGCTCCTAGTGTTTTAAAAATACTTCTTACTTTCTCTAGTGTGATAAAAGTATTTCGCTAGTATGAAAAATTTTCATTTTTCGCTCACTAGTATGTTAAAAGTACTTTTTACGCTCCCTAGTGTGCTAAAAATACTTTTTTGCGTTCCCTAGTGTGATAAAAGTACATTTTGCGCTCCCCAGTGAGCTAAAAAGTACTTTTTACACACTAGGATGATGGAAGTAATAGTAATTAAAAAAGCAAATTAAGTTACTTTTAATATTTTCTCTGTTTGTTTATGTTTTATTATTTTTTCTTAAAAAGAAAAGAGTTTTTATTACACTGGGGAGCGTAAAAAGTACTTTTACCGCACTAGGGAGCATAACATGTACTTTTAGCACACTAGAGAGCGTAAAATGTACTTTTATTTTCCTTGTTTTCATTCTTTATTTCCTTTATTTCTTTTTTGACTTTCTTCTTCATTTTCTTTCTTTCTTTCTTTCTTTCTTTCTTTCTTTCTTTCTTTCTTTCTTTCTTCCTTCCTTTTCTTCTTTCTTTCCATTTGTTGTCTTTTTTGTCTTTATTTCTTTTCTCTGAGTTACTTAATTTCTTTGTTTCTTATATTCCTTTTATTTATTCCATTTCCTTTCTCTGTTTTTTTTCTTACTTTCTTCCCTTCCCTTTTTATTTTTTTTCAGTTTTCTTTTTCTTACTTCTTCCTTCTTCTTCTTCCTTCTTCTTCTTCCTTCTTCTTTCTTCTTCTTCCTTCTTCTGCTTCCTTCTGCTTCCTTCTTTTTTCTCCCATTCTCTTTTGTTTCCTTCTATTCTCTTGTGTTTTCTTTTATTTTCTTTTTTTTCCTCCAATTGTCTTCTTTTTCCTTCTTTTTCCTTCCATTTTCTTCTTTTTCTTTTTTCCTTTTTCCTTCTTTCTTTCGGCTTTCTTTTTTCTCTCCCCCCCACTTTGCCTCTTTTGACCAACATTCTTGGGGGCATAACACACATGGAAAATGTTGTGTATCGTGTCGAGCACGTGTATATAGAGACATACATGCATAAAATATATTATATTGAAAGCGAGGCAAGGTTGGAAGAGACGACGACACATACCACGAGTTCTCAAGGCACTCTTCGCCTTACATAAAGCTGCCTATATGCCTATGCCTATTTACGAGCTGGAATTGTGCGCAGTCATTTTTTGCGATTTGTAGAAATCGATAGTGCATAGACCTGGTACTATCCGCACCCTTCCTTCTTCCATAGAGAATATAGAAGGTAATCCGTATGCATCTTTTGACATTTGCATTTTGCGAGATTCCTATACACGCGAAATGGCGAGATAGCAAGCCGTCAGTCGATGGGATAAGATCAGGCAGAGGAGCATCAGACCCGGTGATCCCGGAGAACCCGTAGGGCACCAAGATGTGTACTATCAACGGGTCGCAGTAGAGGAAGAGGAAACTCTTGAAAAACATGTTTTACTTGCTTCAATTCCACTTATTCCTAGCAAATGTATGCTTCCAAGGTGCGTTACATTGTTCAAAAGTTAAATCGTACGCCATCATCTTTTTATATCCATAAGTGGAACAATGCTGTCCAATTTTTATTCTTTTCGAAACTAAAAATTTTCACCCCTTTCGCAGCAACTTTGAATCACTAGAACATTTTCTACGCTTTGGTAATTTAATGCAAAAGAAGATGAAATTTTACGAAGAAGATAAACAACAAATTTTACACAAAAAGAAGAAGATAATGAAGAAAAACTTCACACACAAAAAATAGAAAAAAGGAAGAGGAAATATTATATAGAAGAAAAGAAGAAGAAGAAGAAAAACAAGAAAAAAAACAAAAAGAAAAACAAGAAGAAAAAGGAGAAGAAGAAGAAGAAACAGAACAAAAACAAGAGGAACAAGAAAAGACCTAAAAAAAGATCCATTTGAAAATGTTCTTGACCAGAAAGCGGCACTTTTTGTACGATCAATCTATCCTTGTCGATGACTCGTTATTGATTCATTTTTGATAAAAAGCATTCTACGAGAAGATCGTGCCTATTACTTGGATTTTTTAAAAAGTTTTAATGGCTGAGAGCAACAATATAATTATATAAGATGGGTGCTCTTTCTATAGGTGACTTTGAATATTCAGTCAACTTTAATGATGACATTGTATGAGTCTTCACTTCTCAGTCTCATCTATAAGCTCATTAAATGACCCAGATGATATGCCATTATCACCCCGATAATTATCAATCAATGAATAGCTTTTCTTCCTCCTATCTTGCCTCAAAAGGAGAGATCTTCATCAGAATTTCTGACCCATCAGTATAAAAAAGTATTTACAATTCCTATTAGCAGCAATTAGTAAATTTGAATACATTTTAAAGATTAACGGAAGATATAAAAAGTAAAATCAAAATGTATAAAAAAATGTGTATACTATTGTGTGTTAAAAGCACCACTTTTCGCTCTAGTGTGCTAAAAAGTACCTTTTACGCTCCCTAGTGCGATAAAAGTACATTTTGCACTCCCTAGTGTGTTAAAAGTGCTTTTTGCGCACCCTAATGCGATAAAAGTCCTTTTTGCTCTCCCTAGTGTGCTAAAAGAACTTTTTACGCTCCCTAGTGCGATAAAAGTCCTTTTTGCACTCCCTGGTGTGCTAAAAGTACTTTTTACGCTCCCTAGTGCGATAAAAGCACTTTCTACACTCCCTAGTGTGCTAAAAGTAGAGCAATGAAAATAAATTTTAAAAACTGGAAGAATGCTAAACGTGCTTTTGCACTAGAGTGATAAAAAGAACATTTTATGCACTGGTGGGCTGAAAGTAAATTTTACCCTCTAGTACGATAAATGCAACTTTTGCCATCGAAACATTTCCTAGATCAAGCAAAAAATGTCGTAAATTGTCTTTCCGTTGGAAAAGTTTAACTAAAATGAGTGTTTTTACATCTTAACACTTATGAAGCAATCTTGGTAATACATATGTAGGGATCTTGTAATGCACCAGTAGGGATTACATGCACCTTGGAGGGAAACCGGTTTGGTTTGATGATCTGCCAAAACTTTTTATTAAGTATCGAAGCCGTACTTTTAACAATTTTCTTCGCATGGCTTCAAGTGATACGGTGATTAACAATTTAACATCCTGATGATATTGCAAGCTTTGCTTGTTGAATCCGTGTCGCTCTTGGGAGATAAGTGCCATCAATAATAATTCCAGGATTACAATTAACGTTTGGCAAAATTAAATAGCGTCTAATGATTTTTCATTAGAAACAATTCGCTACGCGAGTTTGCTATACATTTGCAGCTGAGATGGACAATAATTCATGAGGATATGAAAGAGAAAGTCGGATCGGATTTCTTACACGTTATTTCATACAGCAAGACATGAAAGTTTGCTGCTTTTAATTGCGAGTGTGGAGGCATCGATGCGCGGATTCTCGCATGCCTCTAATCAGTCAGTGAAAGCGACACTCCATATTCAGTAGATTGCTAAATAAGTCCCCTGCTTTGGGGGCACCTTTCTAACAAGTTCATTTTATTGACAAAATTCAGCCGAGTTGACAAGTTGAATTTCTTTGAAAAGGGTTATGCGCACTTGTTTAGAAAACATGGGAAAATTTTAGACGAGTTTAGAAAGTGCTTGTGTTCTTCAATCAAAACGTTTCATTTGCAGGAAATAAAAGCAAGCTGTTTCAAATTAAGGATAATTATTGTCAATTTCTGTTCATCAACGATTATATCCGCAAAATCATTTCCCTGGAGATAATTCGCTTCTTACTATGTGTGGAAGCAGTGCAATTTCATTCACTCATGGGGGACAAGATTCTTAATATCAAGAATATGGAGAAACATAATATAGAAAAAAACATAACGTGGAAATAAAATGTAACGTAGAATAACAATATAACATAAAAGAGAAACATATAAAAGAAAAACATATACAAGAAAAACATATACAAGAAAAACATATACAAGAAAAACATATAAAAGAAAAACATACCATAGAATAAAAATATTTAAGTAATCGAACGAACAATAATTAATTAAAAAGTATTTTTGTTAAAAGGAATTTAAATTTGTTTGTCTTTGTAACTAATCTATGCCTCCCTATATTCAGTTTCAGTGATGTTTATTCAGTTTGTTATCTTAACAAAAATGTAAATTGTTTTTCTTCCAATCGATCTCAATTGATTCCAAATGTAACAAAGAACAAAGAAAAGACAAAAAACAAAGAAAAAACAAAGAAATGGTTGCGAAAGCGAGTCAAATATATTGAAAAATAAAATAAAGTTGTGAAGACAAGCACAATTTGTTATTTAATTATTAACAATTTTATTTCCTCTGTAAATGTGATATCTAAGTAATTTAATATCAGAAGATAATCCGAAAACGTTTTCGAAAGAATTTGATGCCTTTTTTACTGTCGGTGAGAAATTCGGTTTTAAGGGTCTTCCTTTACGGATTAAGCTTCAAGTTTATAATGCTACTCATATTTTCCTTCGTAGTATATCAAGTCATCGTCTTGTTTTCAAATAATTCGTAAAAACTGACACGGATAAAAATTGCAAGTGAAATTTACGTTAATAGTAAGGAAAAGTTGATCAAACTAGTAAGGTAGAATTTACCAAACTAGTAAGGTAGAGTTTACCAAACTAGTAAGGTAGAATTTACCAAACTAGTAAGGTAGAGTTTACCAAACTAGTAAGGTAGAGTATACCAAACTAGTAAGTTAGAGTTTACCAAACTAGTAAGGTAGAGTTTACCAAACTAGTAAGATAGAGTTTACCAAACTAATAAGGCAGAGTTTACCAAACTAATAAGGTAGAGTTTACCACACTAGTAAGGTAGAGTTTACCAAACTAGTAAGGTAGAGTTTACCAAACTAGTAAGGTAGACTTTACTTAACTAGTAAGGTAGAGTTTACCAAACTAGTAAGATAGAGTTTACCAAACTAATAAGGTAGAGTTTACCACACTAGTAAGGTAGAGTTTACCAAACTAATAAGGTAGAGTTTACCACACTAGTAAGGTAGAGTTTACCAAACTAGTAAGGTAGACTTTACTTAACTAGTAAGGTATAATTTACCGAACTTGTTAGGTAGATTTTAATAGTTTTTAATAAAACTTTACATAACTTCGACTTAATTATTTACGTACATTTTGCTTAAGTGTTATGTGAATTTCACTTGCGATTTTTTTTATAAAGTCAACGTTTGATAAAAATTGTATTGTTTTAAGCAAATGAAATGTACTTACAACTGTGTCTTGATGGCCGATATCCGCAGCATTCTTGATCAAAAGTTCAACCACATCTAAATGACCTTCGGCTGCTGCCCTTTGAAGAGAAGTTATGCCAGTCTGAAAGAGAAAATTCAGTATTTAGTCTTGCAAATAAAACAATGAGATATAATATACACAAGAGAACTCATTTCTCTCGGAGCAATGTATTAATTATTGTATCAATATTAGATATTGCAAATAAAAAATTGCTGATAAAAAATTGCTGATAAAAAATTGCAAATAAAAAATTACAAATACAAAATTGCAGGTATAAAATTGCAAATAAAAAATTGAAGATAAAAAATTGCAAATAGAAAATTACAAAGAAAAAATTGCGGATAAAAAATTGCAAATAAAAAATTGAAGATAAAAAATTGTAAATAGAAAATTACAAATAAAAAATTGCGGATAAAAAATTGCAAATAATACATTGCAGATAAAAAATTGCAAATAGAAAATTACAAATAAAAAATTGCAATAAAATTTATAGAGTAACATTTATATATTGCTGTATTCTACATATTGGATTATATTTATAAGTAAATTAATAAAGTAAATTAATTAATTAAATTATAAGGGGTATTTTATTCTGTAGTATATTATATATTACACATTATTGTACATACATTATATTTATATGATACTACAACTTTTTTTCTTAATTGTCGCTTCTAGAAAATGGTTAATTGAACATCAAGTTCTTTTGAACGCGTTAAAATCACAGAAATGCCTGAAGATAAAAAGCAGAATTATAATCAATGTTAACTGACTTCATATTATATTAATAATGCGACTTGTTCTCCTAATTTTCAAAAAAAGCAGCTCTAACTTTCATATCTAGAAAGTATGTAATGCATTTCATTCAAATGAATAATTTATCTCGATGTTATTTTCATAACTATGCGCGCATTTCTTATCAGCGCACTTCGATCGTCAAATAGTTTCACAGAAAATTAAAAATAGTTTCACAGAACATTAAACAGAACATTAAACAGTTTTACAAAACATTAAATAGTTTTACAGAACATGAAATAATTTTACAGAACATGAAATCATTCCATAAAATACCAAATATATATTGAAGATCGAACAAGAAAGTTACACAGATCAATAGAATATCAAGCAGTTCCATAAAACATTATCAAGCGATTTCTAAACGTGTCCACAAGGCTCAAAGTATCTTTAGAATCTTTAAAATCTTTTAAATAAACTCAAAGTTTCCAAAAATTATAACTAATCTCAAAAGCACCATCAATAGTTCCAAAGTTCAGTAAATTCTCTCAAAAATACCATGAATAACGATCTAAAGAATTCCATCAACAGATCCAAACAGCGATACAAGTTCTTAAGCATCAAATGTTTTTAAAAACCTCATCCATGATTCCGAAGATCATAAAATAGTCTTAAAGAACCAGTTGCACAAAACATGAAATATGTTCTGCAAAATGACCAGTTAGAGAAAAGTTTCTAGCTCACTTTTTCAATCGTTACAGAAACTTTTTCGTCTTGTTGCTCTTCCATAAAAGCGCGACTCTAATGAGGAAGAGAGACGACACCATATATAAAATCTTTTTTAAAAATAAGTCGCATCTTTCTTATGACAGACTTAATTTTAATCAGAACACGATTCATGATACTTTGCATGAATAAACTTTCGATTAACACGTATAATAGAGCCTGTTAAAACGGTACTCTCTGCGTCGATACCTGAGGTATATAATAGTAACAGAAGAACAAGGCGTATAAAGAACCAGATCGTACAAAATCGTCTCTCAGTGAATTATGCGTCCAGATGGGCATCTGGAAAAACCTAACAATTGCAAAACGTCAATTAAACTAACCAGACTCAGGAGATGCCTTCATGGATACTGTTCACACATTCTCTTGCAAAAGAATTCTTCCTTTTTCCCCCATGATTTTAATTAACATTTAATTAAAAGACAGTTACTTAGTGATCTGGTGTCGGCGCATTTCTGGAAAGTAACAGTTCGAAAGACCAACAATCTCGTCCACAATCTGTTGATCAGGAAATCTTCAATCATCCGATTAATGGGAATTAGTTCTTCGTGTTTACACGGCGAAAAATTCGACTCTTGGTTCGTTTCCATCTCAAAAGACACGTTTTTAAAATATTTTTTAGCGCACTTTTGGTTTTGAAACTCTTTAACTTTGCGAACCATTCACAGTGCAATTTGGAAATATTTTCTTTCATTATTCCCGTTAGAACGGTATGTTAATTTTTTATTTATATAAATGATTATTTGAGATGTATTTCACATTTTATAAAAACGATGTAGCCTTGTTTTTCTTTTCTTTAGTGGTTTTTGGAAGTGATTGCAACATTTGCGCAAGCGTAAAAGTTTGTGCGCAAGCGTAAAAGTTTGTGCGCAAGCGTAAAAGTTTGTCCGCAAGCGTAAAAGTTTATGCGCAAGCGTAAAAGTTTGTGCGCATGCGTTAAAATTTATTGAGCATGCGCTGAAGTTTGTACGAAGTCGTTAAAGTCCGTACGCATGCGTTGAAGTATTTACGCATGCCTTTGGGATTTATTCGACATGCGCTGAAGTTTGTGCGCACGCGTTGAAGTTTTTACGCACTCATGAAAGTCTATACGCATGCGTTGGAACTTATTGAGCATGCGCCGAAGTTGTTACGCATGCGTTGAAGTTTATACGCACCTACCAAAGTTTCTACGCATGCGCAAAAGTTCCGACGCATGCGCAAATGATCCAAAAATATAAATTTGCCCTCTCTAAACAAGATTCAATTAGTCACAAAACAGGAAGCACCAATTTTTCTACAAAAACAAAATCCTGTTAAAAAAACATCGCCAATTTGCCAAACTATAAAAAAATAGCAAAATCCTTCCGATCCTTCGTGAACCTTTTGGACTTTTGTCACAACAGGAATGAAAATAGTCGGATGCGAATCATCAAGTGTAAATGAGACCTGGTTTTGTGTGCTCCCCGTGGCGAGAAAGGTGCTCATTTAAGTAACGATATGGAATAACTTGAAGGTATATATACACGTTACATCTTACAGTCTATTACTGATGATCTGGTATGAAAACAAAGAAGTTGATTTTATGGATGCTCTGATTTCACGCAGAGTTACTGCGAATAACGAGAGAATGTACACTGCTAGTTCATCAGGAAGTAGAGTACACAATCGGTGTAAATTTCTTTTTGCCGACACTCGCTGCAAACCTTATAAAAATAAAACTGGGACACTGCTCACGTAAAAATCCACTTCCTTTGTTTTCTTCCCTCTACAAAACTAATTCTAATTTATCAAGTTTTTATTTTCTTTGCTTCGAATAACGCAAGGAGAAAAATCACCCACGAAGTTTGCCTAATGTGAATGAAATCAACTTCTCAAGTAAAGTTATACTTTACTCTCAAGTAAAGTTATACTTTACTTGAGAAGTTGATTGTCTACTAATCGGTTACTAATCACTAATTGGTTTTGACAAAAAAAAAGTCAGAAAAGAGCGACAAAAAAGGTAAATTACATTTTCGCGTCCAAGTTTCGATTGAAGGAGAATATTTTTTTAAAAAGAATTTGTGCAGGATAAATTGTTTTTGCGCAAAAGCAATTGATGGACTGTTACGTATTTGCGAAGAAGAAATTCAGTTTAGCGGCGATTTCTTGGAAGCTGGGATTTAATCGTTTGAACAAACATAAACACTTCTTTCTTGATGTGGCTACATCCGGTAATGATGGAATCGCTTAATAAAGCGTGCGAATGAACGAGGGGATAATCGAGGACTGAGGGAATCGATGGAGCGACCTTCGGGATGTTTCTCGATCCTCCCTTTGATCCTTCAAGCGAGTCCGAGGATGTATTGAACTCACCGCGACTGACGATAGATCGAGTTCTTTCCTTTTATCTCTCCTTTACCAAGCGATTGCCATCTCAATGCCCGTCACTTAACCGTAAGATCGTTAACTTGACGCTCTTTGCTTTACGTAATCCTGAATTAGGTTCTCCGTGATAAACGACAATCTCAGCCAAGTCTCGGATCAATGGTGCAGAGCAATAGATCAATATACGGTATCTTCGGGATGAAAAACCCCTTCTTCTCAATCATTCTCTCTTCCGAAACATTTCTTCTCGTATTTCTTGCACTTTTCAAACTTTGCAAACTTTTCAAACTTTGCAACCTTTGCAACCTTTTCAAACTTTGCAAGCTTTTCAAACTTTTCATTATTCGCTACTTTTTATTTTCATCGCTCTTGTCATTCTTTTTTTCTGCTTCTTTTATGATGGGATTATTTTTATCAGGGATTACAAATTGTATGCATTTTCTATCAAATCATATTCTGCGCTCTCGAATCGAATAGTGGTTGTTAGAATCTAGCAGATGAGGATAAAACAGAGCAGTAATAGGATGTGCTAGGTCCGTGCTCTGATTACCAGGGAAAGCAACGATTGTCCTGACTGCCGTTGCATTGTTATAAACAAGTTTCCGTTGTTACACCAATATTCCGGTACTTGAATCGGAAAGTGCATTAAACTTAAAAAAGCAGAGGAGGAAGCGTAATTAAAAGGAGTAATAAAGAAGAAAAGTTTCTTTTCAAGGTGCTGAAACGTGTAAAAAACTATAGCCAAAGTCAGTAGTTATAAATGTAATTGTAAATAATAGCTATAATTAGTATTACAATTAAAATTACAATCACATTTATAATCACAATAAGAATTACAATTACCATCACAATTAAAATTACAATTACAAATGCAACTGAAATTATTTTAATTGTAAATTGAATTTACACTCGGAAAACGTGTAAAAAGAATCTGCACTCTAAATCTGAATCAGTGAAAATTTCACTGAAGCCCATTCAGTGAACGACTTTTCTTTAATTCAATCAGTGAAATTTCACTGATTCCCAGTTAT